>CP139509.1:451544626-451779624 GCA_021014915.2 Artemisia tridentata subsp. tridentata
TTCGAACATCAAATCAAATCAGACTTATCAGTAGGGGTGTAATCGAGCCGAGTCGAGTCGAGTATTGACATGCTCGAGCTCGGCTCGTTTAAAATTGAGTCGAGTCGAGTATTTTTCGAGTCGATCTCGAGTTGTTCGCGAGTTGTCTCGGCTCGATTACACCCCTATTTACATATATATATATATATATATATATATATATATATATATAATTATATATATATATATATATATTATATATATATATATATATATATAGGGGTGTAAATGTGTAATCGAGTCGAGTCGAGTAGCTCGCGAGTTGTCTCGGCTCGTTTAAAATCGAGTCGAATCGAGTATTTTTCGAGTTGCTCGCGAGTTGTCTCGGCTCGTTTACAACCCCTACTTATCAGTCAGGCTGATGCTACATATACATGCATCATGCATGTTAGCAAAAAAAGTCACCAATGACTACAAAGTTATTTGATGTGTTTGTATCTAATATCATGGTGGTAAATTTGTATTCGCCTTGACAACAAAACACGTTTTATAGAATCTACACTATGTTTTAGCACCGAATCACCAACGAGCATGAATCTGCTTGTACATATACTAAAAACAGAAAGTTAATAGTTGGCCAATTTATTAACGAGTTCAAGACATTGTATTTACCCGAAAACTCTTGGTTTGGTCTCGTCTGTAAAAAAAAAAATACTTATAGAATCACCCTGTGAATAAATCACGATGAAAATTATATAAATTACTCAACGACTAATCTAAGGCATCTAGCTAACCAATCAACAATATTTGTCATTTTTTATCAACGAACCTTAAAACATTTTTTCCTAGTCACCCATCGTAAACATCATTTCAAATCTCAAAAATATATTTGAGAGAAGAACAGAAAAAGGTAATCACCATTCACCACCATTCACTTTCTCGAAAAAAAGTAATTACTAAACTTTCTTATGATAATTTTAGCATTTTACCACTTATCTCACGCAATACATCTCATAAATGCCTACAACAAGACTTGAACTCACGGCCTCTAACTTGATAGTAACTTCTCACACAATATAACTCTCATGCTACTAGACGAAAGTCTTAGATTCCTTTCACAAGAAATATGTAGTACTCATAGAACTATGTACCTTGCAAATACAAAACGGTGGAGGTGGTGGCAATGGCACAGTAAAGTAAGGAGTGGATGACGGCCGAAATGAAGAAGTGTAGAGAAGGTACAGAAGATGGCGACGTCCCATAATTCCAACAATGATCAAAAAAAGAAACATTCGAAAATGAACTTATCATGTTAAAAAAGTGATGCATGAGATATTGATGATGACGTCATGTTTTACCTAGATAAGAATGGCTTGTTTGTTGACACCTAGTGTTATGCATCCACGTGGTGTACGTGTATCTTGTCTGCCACTCGCATGTAAAATCGGGTAAATCGGTTCAAGTTGGTCAAGTTTCGGTCGATTCAGATTGGGTCAAATCGGATCGATGCTAAAAATAACATACACGAATCTAACCTTATTTGAACTCGAGTTAGTCGAAGTCGGGTCAACTCGCGTCGGGTTCATTCAGGTTCAGGTCAACCCGAATATAAGTAAAATTGTCAGAAAATTGCCTATTTGCTCTAGTTTAGATAGACAACTTTTAAAAAAATATATTAAAAAAAATAAGAAAACCCTTATTCGGGTCAAACACGCCAACCTAAACTCGAGTTAGCAAAAAAGGAAATTAATCCGATACCCGACTCTATTTAGCATCCAAGTTTATCTGGTTGACCCAAATAGCCTAAAATTGACCCGAGTAACCCGACCCAAGTTTTATTCGATTTAGGGTTTAAGTCGGGTCAGTCTTCTTAAAACTCCTCGTACATGTCTACATATTGTTTTCTATAGGTAGAGTGGTTTGTCTTTAATCACATGTTTATTTTTAAAATATACACGTTTGTTAAAACAATAATTTTATTATTACTGCACGTTAATAAATTATTATTTAAATTAATAAAATTATTTTAATTTACTGAAATTTAAAAGTCAACACTTATTTTGAGATAAACTAAAGTTTTTAGTTCGCAAAATCTTTTTGACGAAATTCTAATCTAACTTAGGAATTGAAATATGTAAGATTTGAAATATGAAAGAATTGTAATTTGAAAAAACGGATGCGTTTGGTTGAAAGAAATTTCAGAATGAAATTCTAAAAATCTTTTATATAATAAAACAAAACCCCTAGTGGGGATTTTTTCATTCAAAAAAATCAAATCATACCTTATTTAGTAATAATTAAATTATTAGTATTTTTTATTTACAAGATTTTGAATTAAATATACTTAAAATTTTCCTAATTTGGCAAAAAAAAAATTATAAATTCGTTTTAGGTGAAAAGTAAGCGAAAAAATATGTGTGTCAAAAGTATGAAAAAGAAAAACTTTACAAAGGTGGGGTAAATCTACAATATGTGCAGGGGTTTAAAGAAAAACTTTGAAAAACAAAACCACAACCAAACACAAACAAAATTATCTATCACAGCACAGTGCATCGAAAAGAAAAAAAACCCCATAAAACCCCTAATCTCATGAAAACAAAATTTACCGATCGCGTTTGTAAATAATCAGTTACCTAAAGCTTTGTGAATTCGTGATTCTATATCATTAATTCTTTACTTATGATCAAAACCAATACTGTTTTGGGTTTATTTTATCATGTCCAATTTTTGTTGTTGAAAGCCCTAATCTTCGATCAGGTATAATCCAGATATAAATTCAATATCTTTTAACTGATTCTATGAACTTCATGTTTAATTAATTACACCCCTTAGATGAATTACAATTTAATTTTTGTTTTTTCCCAATTTTATTGTTTATCCGTTCAATAAATTGATTGATTTGTATGGTTGGGGGTTATTTGATTATGTATGAGAAATTGATTTTTGGGTCTTTTAACTATGTGTTGGATTATATTTTAGGTACGATAGCTTTCACGAATTGGCTATTCACTATGGCAAAGGCAAAGTTTCTTATTCGTTTGTGTTAGTTTTGACAATTTGATCAACTTCCTATGCTTTCGAGATCAATGTTATAGCGTCATGAAGTAGATTACATTTGTTTCCTTGCTTATTGTATGTACCTTTTGCTTTAACCGGGTTAATGATTAGTATGCATAAACTTGAATCGTCATGTGTGCGTCAAGGAAAACAAGTCTTGCAACTTTATTTAATGTTTAGATAATTGTTGTTAATTGTAATTTCGAAAGTATTTAATTATTTATGTTGGTTGTACTAGGAAGCGGCAGGAACCCTTAAGTTGCATGGCTACTTTTTGTGATGTACATGGATGTTCTCATTTTAAAATTGGAAGTGTGGATAGAAAAACATGCGATAAATAGGATTTAACTCAAAGCAAGAAATTTTTAGTAAAGTCACTAGACTCCCAATAGCTTAGTAAATTTTGATTTACCTTGTGATTTTTGGCATTCATTCATGTTATTTGTCAATTTGTCTCACTAACAGTCAATCATATATGTTTGTACGTTCATGCTTGAAATTTTAGTTTCAGCACTTTTTTGAAGAGATTAATGCCTTCTTATCAAGCGGATCCAACCAGTCAGTTGTTCACGTTTACAGGTTCGGCGGTATGTTTTGTACACTATTTTCATGGTCATGGAATATAATTCTTGTGTGTTTAAATTCATTCCAAAAATAATTGACTAGATATTCATGATGCACAATTGATCATTAAGGTTGGATACAACTTGAACTCATTAGAGCACATTATTTTTTTCATTATTAACTGCGATTAACTTTTTGCCTTTGTACTGTGAACCCCCACGGGGCATTGAAGACTATATTCATCGATCTGGAAGGACAGCAAGAGCAGGTAATTCTAAAATAGCAACGTTCAGCATTACGTTATCATTTTATTTTTGTTGGTAACCTTGCTTCCTGGTCTATCACTTACTTATGGTGTTGCCATCACTCTTTATGAGCCACAGAAAGAAAATATATCCAGGTTAGAGAGGGAAGTTGGTGTGAAATTTGAACACGTTTCAGCTCCTCAGCCGTTGGATATTGCAATTGCTGGTTTGGATGCTGCAGAAGCAATACAGCGAGTTTCTGATAGGTATGATCAATTTTTATAATTTGTTAATGTTTTCTCAACCACTTTTGAGACGTAGGAAAGTTCTCTACCGTTTCGTGGATATATCTGAGACCAAAGTCAAAATGCACCTCTTTACGGGAAACAGGACAAGAGGGAGTGGGGGCAGGTTACATTTTCTGTTAAATTTGTGAATATGTGATTATGTTTTATAGTCCTGAGGTTTCAGTGGCGGGTAGGAGTGTTAAAGATATTTACTAAATTTGACATGGTTGAAACTAATTATAAGGAGTATAGCAATTGCATTTTTCAATTAATGAAGTTATGCTTATATTAGCATTGATAAAGCAGGGAATAAATATGCTTCTGACTAGGGACGAACATGTCATTGGCCAAACTGTAGTTGATACGCGGTTCCAGATTTTTGTCAAATCAAGTAAGTCAACAGCATTGCAGAATATATCGGAAGAAAGTTACTACAGAAGATGAGAGGGTCAATTCAGACTCTTTAACTATGGCTTTCTGAGAGATACCAGGTTGTTTACCTTTTAAGTAAATGGAACTTATCTGGTTAAATATGGAGTATTGAATTTATTGACTATTAATTTTTTTACAACGCAATTGGAATGTATCTCAACTTGGAAAAGTTAAATAAGAACAGCCCCGAGTCGAAACTACATCATGGAGACATTATATCATTCGCACCACCTCCTCAACATGGCAAGTTTATTTTACATTATTTTTCTTTTTTCAGGATCTTTGACATGTGATTAAAGTTATTATTTTTTGTGGTATCAGAAGTTGCGTATGCTTATGTGTTCCGAGAAGTTCTCAGACCTACATCAGGAAGAGATAGCAGCTCACCGCTAAAAAGAAAAGCAGGTATGTACTTGCGGTATATATTCCATTATTGTATGAAGTCATGTTTAGTAGGTTATTACTTATGTGTAAACTTTTCCAAGGTGATTAGTATAACTTGAATGATTATTTGATCCTCCTATTGATACAGGATTTGTTGTGATAATGTTGATATTAATATATAACGACTTGCAACAACGGAAAACTTTTAGAAGGGTATCTGCACCACATGGGGTAATTTTGTTAAGTATTTTATGATTCTATATGATATATATGTGTTGCTGAACTAAATAATTTTCGCTACACAGATGAGTTTGGCTCTGAACCCAAGAGGCTGGGAGGAATTGGTATTGGTGCTTCTGAAGGTCCCATTTCTCTTGATGATTTTCGGAACCTTCAACGGTCAAATACGGTATTCTTATATGTAACTTTAATTCACCATCAAATTGTGATTGATGAAATAGATCATTTGACCGATTACCTTTAATCGATATGTAGGATTTAAGGAAACAACCAGAATATCAAGTTTCAACCATTGAATAATTACATAATGAACAACGTACACCTACCGAACCAAGCCCCTGTGTCAACTCTTCCGATTCAAAACCACTGCTCTCATTGAAGCAATGCAGCCCAAACAGCCCGATACTGTGCATCCTCAAGAACTTTCTTCATGTTTGATATTTTCATCATTTAAAGTACAACTAAGTTTGTCATCGGATTTGTGTTTATCTGATTCGCGAAGTCACAATAATCCGGGGGGGGGGGGGGGTAGCTCGACGCCAGGATGATAAAAAACTTCACACCTTCCGTTCTTCATTTCAGGTTACAAATCTTATAGATCAAGAAAAATTAAAGTACTCAAAATCAGATTTTCTTTATCAACAAGAAAAACTAGAGCCGAGCTTTATAGAGCTCAGTATGTTATTCACGACTCTTTTTATTTGTGGGGGGGGGGGGGGTAGCTCGACGCCAGGATGATAAAAAACTTCACACCTTCCGTTCTTCATTTCAGGTTACAAATCTTATAGATCAAGAAAAATTAAAGTACTCAAAAGCAGATTTTCTTTATCAACAAGAAAAACTAGAGCCGAGCTTTATGGAGCTCAGTATGTTCTTGACAACTCTTTTTATTTAACTTTTTAGTGTATATTTTACGTATTTTTTTGTCGCTCCAATAAATTTTTGTTCTTTCTTCCAATTTGGCAGAAGCTTTAAATCAAGAATTTTGAAGCAGTTTCATTTGAGGTTGATGCCGCCGAGAGGGATCAAGAGCTTGCTGTTGCACAAGGTCTAGAACCAGGAAATAAGGTTAATTCAAAGATATTGGACAAGATATGTGACGGGTTTTGTCTTCCTAATTGGCGTTGTATTGCTGATTATATAAGGTTATTGAACTCTCTTTCTTTTAGGGTTATTTAGTCCTTTTTTGCTTATAGAGGAAAAGTGACAGTATATGAATTTGAACAGGTCACTAACTTTCAAAGACAGGAAATATAATACTTGGAGATTAATGTCATTTGCAGGAAAGATATGAGAAATTGCTACACATTAAAGGTAGACCAGAAATAGCATCAATAAGAATAGAGAAATGGTGGACAGTTTGCAGGTTTTAACGCCACCATTTATGCACTTCATATGAGCTACTTGCTTTCAGTTGTTGTAGAAAAACATACCAGCCTGAGATGCATGCTTTAACTGTTGGTTCAGGTATTCCATCATTTCTTCTTTTTCTCTTCACTAGCTGTATGCTTCAAACGTACGGCCATTGAAAGTACGATTTATGGAATAAAATTCTTTTATGAATTATGTTGAGATGTATAGGTGGTTATAACCCACTTATATTTGAAACGTAACAACATGGTATTAATTGTAATTAAAATGTAAACATGCTACCGCTATACCAAGATTAAAAAAAATACAAGTTTGTTCAAAAGTGCTTGGAAACTGAGGTTGATTGCGAAGATTTCATATTTTTAATCCAGCAAGTAAAAACATGTAGGACACTTTAAGTTGTTTAGTCGGGGTGACAGTAAAAGAAAGATGTACATTGTTTTCATAATCTAATATGTTGTCATTTTTTGTTTACCTTTAAATTTCATCCATTTACTTTTGAACTATGCCAAAACAGTAATAAGAATTCATGAAAGCTCAAAATTTGTTATTTCTTAAAAACATAGGATGCGAGTGTAGGAAAATCTTGAAGTGCAAATCTTTTATGTCATAACCGAAAGTGAAAATAAAGTATTTGAAGAAAACCAAATTGGAACAATAAGAGTGCTTGATCTTAAAATAACTGGTAAACAAGATTAAGAAAAGAAACGCTTCAAAAACAAAATGATGACGACGAGGACTCATATGAAAGAAGAAGAAATTAGATCATGTGAGATACAAACATAAACCAATAGAGGTACATTACACTCACTGATTAAACACATTGCTGCAAAAAATTTTGATCTATAAATTTATAAACAGATTTTTGACGATGATAATTCCCCTTTTAAGGATTACAAGTGCCACATCAAATAATACCTACAAAGAAACCACAAAGAGCAAAGTCTATCTTATAGAGGATGAAGATCAGTAGCATATATGTTGCAGTTATAATAATATATAATATCATTACAATTTGAGACACTCGACCAAATTGTGTGGTTTCGTATTAAATTATTTAACATGACCCGCATTAATCGTTTTATGTTAAAATATAAAATTTTCCAGTATAGTATCTTTGGAATTTGCGTACTTTTGTGTGATTTTAAATCAACTCCAAAAATAAGAACCATAATTAAAAAAAAGTATATATTAATAATAAGCTACTGTATTTGATTTTAATGAATAAAAATACTTTTAATGAAAATTTTAGAAAAAACCCCGTGCGTGCACGGGCATTATATAAGACATCCATATATGAGAGAATGAAAAGGCATTACATAGTTTGCTTTTCACAAAGTAATTTGTGTCTTGTGTTTGTGATGGTGTATTGTTATGTCGAACTTATGTGTATTCTTA
The DNA here is from genome assembly GCA_021014915.2 of Artemisia tridentata subsp. tridentata. Classification (NCBI taxonomy): domain Eukaryota; kingdom Viridiplantae; phylum Streptophyta; class Magnoliopsida; order Asterales; family Asteraceae; genus Artemisia; species Artemisia tridentata. The sequence goes on from CP139509.1 coordinate 451,552,584, forward strand.
TAATTTCAAATGGGTAGCGGGTCAAACATAACCATACTATCAAATGTTGGCTCCAAGTCTAATTAGTCTTTTGGGAATGAAGTCATAGAATATGTTGTGTCATAGGTCATTCATGATCAAGTTGTCAAAATTTGTTTATAAAATTAAGAAGTTAGTAAGATGTCTCAATTCTATGGCCAATCACTTACTATTAGCATACAAATGACCTATAACCCGCCTATCTTGACACCTTCATATTTATGCTTCTTTCCACTTGAAGTAGATATTAGTCAATGTACTTGCAGACAAGATGCATTGATAATTACTTATAGTATCATTTGTTCTACTGGAAGATTTTCGCAAAACTGGTTTGTTATTACAATACAAGAATTGGGGTGCAAATCTAAGATTGTAAGTGCAGTATTTTCTTTTTCAAAGTTATAATAAACATGATTACAGAGATGTTACTTGTGAGTTTCAACCCATTTATTTGTAAATTTGTTAACTCGCGTTATGTTTTCTACCTAACAGGTAAAAAAGAATCTTAAACGGGTCAAAAAATTCTAGATAATTTTCTTTAGTAAAGTAGGTTGAAGGGGGTAGATTCGGGTTGGCCTGAAACACTTCTATTCCAAAAATAATGAGTTCTTTATAAATTAATTGTGTCCCAGGTTACAAAATAATGAGTTCTTTATAAATTGAAGGGTCCAAAAAGAGAACTAAAAAAAGTGCAGAAAATACTTTAAAGATGAGAGTTGACAGTGACATAGTTGAAGTTGCTAAATTGGTAGCGTACAACTACATTTGATGGAGATGGTTTTAAACATGGAGATAGGAGTGTAGTTGGTCTATGCGACAATATCCATAATACAAGTAGCATGCCAACAATTTAAGGAAGACAATATTCATAATGCATAATATCAAAAATTGTTCTCTTCTATAAACTAATTTTTTTTTATAACAGATTCAAAACTACTATTCCACGGTTAGACACCTAAGAATCCATCTTAGGTTTGTCTGGTTAGCCGTATATGTTTATTTATTATTTTATTGTCTTTGGATGGCTCACTTTTAATGAAATATTTATGCTTTATATGTTCATTCATTTGTTTCGGTTTATTATTTGTATGGATGTTGAAGTGTCACAACCCGTAATTTCAGGTCACTTTCCTAACCCCGAGAATGCACTATTCATCAGTTACTATTCATCATTTACTATTCACCGATCACTATTCATCATTTTTGGAGTCAGTTTGAGACTTCAAGCAGCGTTCAGAAATTTTACTATTCATGTGACACTATTCATTCCCGGGAGGAAATCACTATTCATGTTTATCATTCATTTCAGCGTAAACGTGGTTTACGGGTATTCATATTCGCGTAACCGGTTGGGTTTAGCTGCGAAATTCATGCATCATTAGTGGGAACACTGCATACGGGCTAGGAATAGTCTGCATATTATCAGATTGACATTTTCATACTATTCCACTCGTAGGTTTATCAAATTAATATTTTTATTACATTTGACGTTTTACGTATAATTAAATTTAATTAAAACGTTAACGCGCGATCAATAAATGTGACTAACACGTCCGACAATCCCCACAATGGTCCCGATATATTTTTACACTCATTTTAACATCAAGAAAATTATAAAATTCATTTACCCGGTATTTTGAGAATTTATTTAATTTATATCGTACGTTTTATATAATTACGACGGTTTTCGTAAAAACTGAACAATAATTGTCCAAACACTCAATACTTGTACCCAACATATTTTTTACAATTTTTATGACTTTATTAAGTCCCGGTTAACTCCGTTAAATTTTATTTCTAGCAAACACGGTCCCCGACTACACCTAAAACTAATTAAATTATATACATATATGTACATAATCATCACATAAGACCACACAAGGAGGCCCCCCCCCCCCCTTTTTGCTCCTTTGTGCGCCGGCTCTAGCCACCCCAAGACCATCAAAAGTTGCAAACTTCCTATCTCCATTTAATGCATACCTAATTGTTGTCTAAATATATACTTTCATCCCATTTTTACTTCACATAATATCATAAGTTCAAGTAAACAAATCTCTCTTCCTCTCCTCTCTTTGGTGCTCGGCCTACACAAGAAACACAAGAAAAGATCATCAATTTTGCAAGATCATTACATAAACTAGTCCTATTAGTATTCCTATAAGGGTTTTGCAATACAAACTCAAGGATTTCTTAGGTTTTCACCATCAAAACTTCACTAATCTTTCAAGTAAGTGTACAAAACTCATTTTCATAATTTTACCAAGTTAATATCATGTTCATATCATTTTTATGCAAGATCTATAAGCATATGTTAGCCTTTACCACTCTATTTATACTTTTACCACTTTTAAGCCTTAGATGTGTTATATATTTAGATCCTTGGTAGATTAACTTGGATGAGGATGTTTAGGAACCCATGACACCCTAAGAAGGTGTATGGTAGGTTATGGGATGATTGGTTGTGTTTGTGAGATTTTTGGACAAGTTACTAACTAGGAAATTGATTTTTAAAGTATATATAAACCTACTGTCTCCATTTTTAAAACGTGGCCAACTCAGTAAGTTTTGGGTTATTTTTGGCCAAAGATTTAGAAAATACATTCCGAGACGAAGCCGTGTCCGAAAACGGGGATAAAAACGAGTTAATAACGAAAGAGATATGATTTTTACAAGTTTAACGACTAAAAACTATTTTCCGGAAAAACTGCATGCTATTTGGTAACATTCGACGGCTTATTTGCGGCGTTTGGCGAAACCTAGATGAACCGAGATACTAAAAATGTGTTAGCATTTATTTTTACGAAACCATGGATATAAACAACGAAGAAAACGAGCTTATAACGCCCAAGATATTCACGTTTTAAACTAGATATACTTTTATTTTGTTGACAGCTTTTATTCAAATAAATATACTACGTACTAAATGTATATTTTTCAAGTAACAACGATAGAAGAGCCGTTTTCCTTAACCGTTGAGACACGTATCGCCACTAGTTCACTAACACGTCAATGAGATGACTTCAAAGGTTTTCAAAACGTCAAGACCAAGCACTAACACTATATATATATATTTACACAACTAGTTCTTACGTACTATTTTGGGCTTATTTTTACCAAGTATTGGAAAACATTGAATTTCAACGATCACATATATTTTCAAAGTACGAGTGGTATAGGTAACATGTGCATGTTCATTCATTGTTTCACTTCATGATCTCAAGTATAATTCATGCATTCATTCTAGGTAGCGGCTAGTGTTCGCGCCTTGTTATTGCCAAGTATTTCAAGTATTCCGATTTCATAGCATTGTTGTATCATCACTTCAGGTGAGTTTTCATAGCCCCGTTTTTCAATTTATTATTTCATTTCAAATCCCACGGGGGAGAATACATTGCAACCATTTTTATATGCGAGCCCTAGTATCAAATTCCTTGTACATAGATTAAGTTACCTTGTTGCCATATGGAAGTCCCCTATATCATGAACCGTTAATTTACCTGTAAGCGAGAGTGAGTGGATAGATCTATCGAGGGTGACGCCTCCATCCGTGTTGGCTTTGACCAACAACCGATAGCGGATGCATTTCATGTCTTTTCATTAGAGTGCCTGGCAAAACACTCTGAGGGGCACCACAGATTCAGTCACAGTTTCGGGGTCATGAGCTTAAGTCTATTGACACCATTTTTATGTGACTTATGTCTACACTTTATATTGTGGCTATCGTATACCTTCATTTTATTAAACCTATGATCTCTCACCAACTTTATGTTGACCGTTTTTAGCAATGTATTTTCAGGTAATTAGCTAGCGTGTGGACATGCATTTGGCTATTTTGGAGTCGCGGAGTCGACTTGCATCACTTATTTTCATGCACTTATGTAAACGTTTGATCTACTATGGTTTTGTTATATAAACTTGCAACATCATTTGGGACCTATGTTTTGTAAACTCTGATTTTAATTATGATCAAACGTGTATTTTCAAAACGACACTTTAGGTCGTTCAATATAACCATGTATGAGATGCCATGAAAGTCACACCCAGGTATTCAATTCCGCTGCCAATAACAGGTAAATTCAGGGTGTGACAGATTGGTACCAGAGCAATGGTTTAGCGATCTAGGTTGTCCTTATACCCTAGACTATAACTACCCAACGGTAGCATCTCATCATTACATCATAAGTGCACATTCATTATTTACGAGGATTCATTACATGGGTTATTCATTTCATTTTGCATTGTTTCCACAGAGATATGTCTTCCAATTCCCACCCTATTGTTATACTTTCTGATGTCTACATCGACGACGCTATGTCTTCTACTACTCCCATTGTTGCACCTACTCCTCAGATTTCACTTATTGCACCACCTTTGGTTACTCGTGCACCTACAGATTCATCATCCCATACTATTCCGGTTTCCACAGAATCCAACTCTTATGTTCCGACGTCGCAAGACGATCGGGGGTCCTAGGAAAGAGCGTACGTTTTGTTGCCTCTACTCCTAGGGTGCCCATTACTCATACATCACATCGTTCTTTCACCAGTTGACCTTACATCATACTCACTATGGATAACATCCGATGCCGAGACCGAGCCCTTGAGGAGGGTAAAGTCGCATCTACACCATCATTATCACCATTAAGGTATCTTAGGAACAGGGATGTCCTATTACTTCAGCCCATACAGAGTATACCATTTGATAAGACGTACATGCTTAGTCCTTATGGACCTATTAGGATGTTTATTGCAAGAAAGATAGTATATCTTCATTCCCTCACTATTAGAACACTCACTACTCATGTATTACCACCATTATCAGCTACTCATACCACTATTGGTCGTCCCATAGTGCATACTCCCAGTTTTACCGCTTAGACATCGCAAGATAGCGTAAAAGAGGGTAGTGATTCCTTCAGTATTATCACCATCGACTTCATCATCATCATATGGAACCCCATTTATACCATCACATCTCAGGGACTCTACCCACATACTTAACTTACCGCTGAGAAGCGTACATGATTTTGATACACCATCACCATCTATCACTAAGGACACTACACCACCTTATAGATTAAGGTTGATGAGAGTTCGAGAGCCCTTACTGTTAGACAACCTACTACTCTTCATCGTTAGATGATGATCTCTAATTAATTGAGACTACACGTGAGGGTTGGATGCCCCACAGACCAAACAAGAGCAACAACAAATCGCCAAAGAGTGGCATTCCTCGCAAGGACTCTATACTATCTCAGGTATAACCGACTCATACTTCCATGACATAATGAACCAACAAGATGCTTTGAGCAATATTACACCACCACAAGAGAACTCTTCACAACACCCTCCTCATTACCAAGTTTGATTACATCACATTCTAAGCCGATGAGTTGGATTTCATCATTGGTCATCGTAACAACACCCCACCAATCAGATATGACACCGAGACCTTCGAGATTCAGGAATCTAACCTTGCCTTTCAGTACGACCATTGTCATTTCCCTTTTCCCATTCTCACTTGACATGAATTAGATAACATCTTGTGGATAACACCAAGATCACGGACTCAACAGGAACATCACTAGATTCCTCAAGAATGGATTGGAATCTACATTATCTCGGACATGAATCGATGCACAACCCCGGACCTCACTTCAGGACTCATCTTAACCTTATGACGCCACAACCCTGGATTCATTGAAAAGGACATCATCCTAGCTTTTACCTTTACTCGCTTTTACTATCATCCTAGCCACGGGAAGTGTGGCGTAGTTCAAAGAAGCTTGTGGTATTTTGATTGTTGTACAACGAGATCCCCAAGTATTGACTTTACTATATGGGTATGGTTGTGCTATCTATGACACCGGTCAATGTAGACCGAAATTTTTCAAGTGTTGTATTCATGTGTTATGAGGATATACGCATGATTGTGGTGGTATACATAGTGAACAATGATCGTTGCTATTACGAGTACTCATGGTTGTTTCTTTTATGGTTTTAAGAAAAGACCAGGCAACCAAAGGGAAAAATATCCAAAACTTGTTGAAAAAACCTAAAACCCCTTTTGGGGAAAGCTTGGGGCCCTTAATGAAAATTTGGGGGGGTAGAAAGGAAATAAGGGGGAAAAAAAAAGGACTAAAATGGTTAATCCTTTTAAAAAAAAAACCCAAAGGGGGGTTTTTTTTTTTTTTTTTTTTTTTTCCCCTTTTTTTAGAAAATTCAAATTGGTTTTAATCCAAATTTTTTCATTTTTTCCGGGAAGGAAAAATGTTGTTTTGAATCCCTGATGTATATTGGAAAACCTAAAATTTAAGGTTGCTAAAGCCAAAGGGAATTTTAAAAAAATTTTTTGAAAAAATTTTTCCAAACCCCGGAGGGTGAAAAATTTGGGGGGAGTTTTTTTTTAATAGGACATTTGGGGGTTTTTAGCTATCAGAAGATTTTGGTTGGGCCCCTCTTTTCCTAAAAAGGGGGGGTTCATTTTTTTACCTTTAAAAAAATTACTTTCCCCCCCCTTTTTGGGGAAAAAAGGGGGTTTTCCCCTTTTTGGGGTTTGCCCCCTAACCCGTACGGCCCTTTGGGTCCTTTCTGGTTTTTTCCGTTTTCTTCTCCCCTTTTAAACACTTTCTTCCGTTCTACTTTTTTTTTTTCCGAAACCCCTTTTATTCTTTTATTTCTCCCATTTTCCCTCTTCCCCCTCCCTTCCTTTGGGGTTCTATTTTTCCCCTCTTTGGGAGTTTTCTTCCTTTCAAAGTTCTCCATGATCCTTTCCCCTTTCCAAATTTTTTCAAATTTTTTTCCCCCCCGGGGTTTTTTTTGCTTTTTAAACCTTTTGACCCCCTATTTTTCTTCCTTTTTTTTTGTTTTTCCCGCCCCCCCTTTTCTTTAAAATTTAAAAAAAAATTTTCCTTTTTTCCCAGTTTTCCCCTTCTTTTGGGAAAAAAAAAAAAAACCCCCCTTTCCCCCTTTTCCCAATTTTTCCCCCCCATTTTTTCTTTCCAAAAAAGGGCCTTTTTTAGGTTAAATCTCCTTCAAACTTTTAAAAAAATTTTTTCTTTCCCCCTTTTTAAACTTCCCCCGGTCTTCCCCCCCTTTAGCCATTAATTGTTTTCCATTCCCCCCTTGGGGCCCCACTTTTAACTGCAAAACTTTGCTCCCTTCTTTCTGCAAATTTTTTAAGTTTCCCCCAATTGGTTCCCTTTTACCTCTTTCCCCCCAGCCTTGGCACCCCTTGGTTTTTCCCCCCCCTCCCCCTTTAAATTTTTAATCTTTTGTTTTCGTTTTATCTCCCCAAAAATCCATCCGGGGTTTTCCCTTTAAAAACCCCCTCCAGGGGTTTTTACTTTTTCTTTTTGGTTTTTCCCCAAACCCCCGGGAAAAAAAAAAAACCCCCCCCCTTCAAAAAAAAAAATTTTTTTCCCCAACCTCATTCTTTATTCCAACCCTCCCAAGGGGCCGCCCCTTTTCCGCCTTGGGGCTTCTTTTTCCCCCTGTTGAGTCTGGTTTGGCCCCCTTTTTGTTGAAAAGTTCCCCTAAGTTTTTCCCTTCGAAAATTTTGCTATCCTTTTTCCCCAAAAGGGGACTTCCTTCCACAATTTTAATTTTTATTCCGTTTAAAAATTTTCCCCCAAAATTTTTTTGCCAAAAAAGGGGGAAAACATTAAAAATTTCTGAAAAAAGGGGAGTCCAGAAAAAGGATTCTTTCCCAACAAAAATTCACAAGGGGGAGCAAAAAATGGTTTTTTTTTTCTTTTTTTTTTTTTTTTTTTTTTCCAAACTTCTGGTTTTGTTTTTTTTTGGGGGCCCCCCACCCACCCCTTTCTCCTTCTTTTTCCTCCCCCCCCCCTTTTTTTTCAAAATGTCCAAACCCCCCCTCCCATTTTTCCACCCCCCCCTTTCTTTTTTCCTTTTTCTTCTTCTTTTTCCCCTTTCGGGCCTCCATCCTCGACTTGGGAAAAAAATTTTTTCCGGGTTTTTTTGGGGGTTGGGCCTTTTGTGGGGCCCCCCTTCCATTTTCTTTTCTTCCAACGCCCACCCGCCGACCCCCATTCGGGCCTTTTTTCTAACTTCCCGGGGGCCCCCGGTTGGGGGTTTTTTTCCCGGGGTTCCCCCCCAAAAAATTTTTCCCAAAAACTCGCCCCCCCAAAAAAAAAAATAAAATTTTTCCGGGGAAAAAAACTGGAATTTTTCCTTGGAGGGCAAAAACTGTTGAAGGCCCCTTAAGGGTTCATTTGGGAAACCGGGGGGCTCCGGGAAATTTCCCCTTTTTAAAAATTTCTTGCTCATTAAATTCCCAAACCACAATTCATAAAGTTTTTGTCTAAAAACCCCGAAGGGTTTCTTTCCAGATCTCCTGTTCCTTGGAAATTCAACAATAAATTAATTTTTTAAAAAATTAATTTTAAAAAAAATTTGGGCAAACAAATTTTTTGGAATAATTGAAGGGCGCGGAATTTCGTTTAAGGACCCCAAATTTTTTGGGGGGGGGGGGGAAAAAAAAAAAAGGGGAAAATTCCCCTTTTTTGGGCCCAAAATGTTCCCTTTTGGGAGGGGGGGGGTGGGCCAAAAAAAAAATATTTCCCCCAAAAAAAATTTTAAATATTTTTCATAACTTTTAAACTTTCCATTTTTTAACTTTGGGGGTTTAACAATTAAAATTTTTTTTGGAAAAATTTATTCCCGGGGGGAAACCTAATGTTTTTCTTTATAAAAAAAATTTAAAACACTAAAAACTTAGGGCATGTGTGATCGACTTTAGAAATGGTTGGCGAACCATTTGCCATTGATCGAGTTTTCTTACAACAACAGCTACCATTCTAGCATCAAAGCAGCACCATTCGAGGCACTTTATGGTCGTAAGTGTCGTTCACCGGTCTGTTGGGCCGAAGTAGGTGATGTTCAATGTACTGGTCCGGAAATGGTACGAGATACAACCGAGAAAATCATTCAGATCCGAGAAAGACTCGAAACAGCTAGAAGTCGACAGAAAAGCTATACAGATGTTCGACGCAAACCATTGGAATTTCAAGTTGGAGACAAAGTCATGTTGAAGGTCTCGCCTAGGAAGGGCGTGATCCGATTTGGGAAACGCGGGAAGCTAAACCCGAGATACATTGGACCATTCAAGATTTTGGAAAAGATTGGTCCGGTTGCATACAGGCTTGAACTTCCGTCAGAACTCAGCAACGTTCATAACACGTTTCATGTCTCAAACCTCAAGAAGTGTCTTTCCGACGAGTCGTCCGTTATTCCACTTGAAGAAATTCAACTAGATGACAAGCTTAATTTTGTGGAAGAACCCGTTGAAATCATGGACCGTGAGGTCAAACAATTGAAGCAGAGTCGAATTCCTATCGTGAAAGTTCGCTGGAATTCTCGAAGAGGACCCGAGTTTACTTGGGAACGAGAAGACCAAATGCGACGCAAGTATCCGCATCTTTTTCCCGAGCCTGCTTCTGAAACCAACAACAACTGAATTCAGGGACTGAATTCCCTTTTGGAGGGGCGACTGTCACAACCCGTAATTTCAGGTCACTTTCCTAACCCCGAGAATTCACTATTCATCAGTTACTATTCATCATTTACTATTCACCGATCACTATTCATCATTTCACTATTCATCATTTTTAGAGTCAGTTTGAGACTTCGAGCAGCGTTCAGAAATTTTACTATTCATGTGACACTATTCATTCCCGGGAGGAAATCACTATTCATGTTCATTATTCATTTCAGCGTAAACGTAGTTTACGGGTATTCATATTCGCGTAACCGGTTGGGTTTAGCTGCGAAATTCATGCATCATTAGTGGGAACACTGCATACGGACTAGGAATAGTCTGCATATTATCAGATTGACATTTTCATACTATTCCACTCGTAGGTTTATCAAATTAATATTTTTATTACATTTGACGTTTTACGTATAATTAAATTTAATTAAAACGTTAACGCGCGATCAATAAATGTGACTAACACGTCCGACAATCCCCACAATGGTCCCGATATATTTTTACACTCATTTTAACATCAAGAAAATTATAAAATTCATTTACCCGGTATTTTGAGAATTTATTTAATTTATATCGTACGTTTTATATAATTACGACGGTTTTCGTAAAAACTGAACAATAATTGTCCAAACACTCAATACTTGTACCCAACATATTTTTACAATTTTTATGACTTTATTAAGTCCCGGTTAACTCCGTTAAATTTTATTTCTAGCAAACACGGTACCCGACTACACCTAAAACTAATTAAATTATATACATATATGTACATAATCATCACATAAGACCACACAAGGAGGCCCCCCCCCCCCCCCCCCCCCCCTTTTTGCTCCTTTGTGCGCCGGCTCTAGCCACCCCAAGACCATCAAAAGTTGCAAACTTCCTATCTCCATTTAATGCATACCTAATTGTTGTCTAAATATATACTTTCATCCCATTTTTACTTCACATAATATCATAAGTTCAAGTAAACAAATCTCTCTTCCTCTCCTCTCTTTGGTGCTCGGCCTACACAAGAAACACAAGAAAAGATCATCAATTTTGCAAGATCATTACATAAACTAGTCCTATTAGTATTCCTATAAGGGTTTTGCAATACAAACTCAAGGATTTCTTAGGTTTTCACCATCAAAACTTCACTAATCTTTCAAGTAAGTGTACAAAACTCATTTTCATAATTTTACCAAGTTAATATCATGTTCATATCATTTTTATGCAAGATCTATAAGCATATGTTAGCCTTTACCACTCTATTTATACTTTTACCACTTTTAAGCCCTAGATGTGTTATATATTTAGATCCTTGGTAGATTAACTTGGATGAGGATGTTTAGGAACCCATGACACCCTAAGAAGGTGTATGGTAGGTTATGGGATGATTGGTTGTTGTTTGTGAGATTTTTGGACAAGTTACTAACTAGGAAATTGATTTTTAAAGTATATATAAACCTACTGTCTCCATTTTTAAAACGTGGCCAACTCAGTAAGTTTTGGGTTATTTTTGGCCAAAGATTTAGAAAATACATTCCGAGACGAAGCCGTGTCCGAAAACGGGGATAAAAACGAGTTAATAACGAAAGAGATATGATTTTTACAAGTTTAACGACTAAAAACTATTTTCCGGAAAAACTGCATGCTATTTGGTAACATTCGACGGCTTATTTGCGGCGTTTGACGAAACCTAGATGAACCGAGATACTAAAAATGTGTTAGCATTTATTTTTACGAAACCATGGATATAAACAACGAAGAAAACGAGCTTATAACGCGCAAGATATTCACGTTTTAAACTAGATATACTTTTATTTTGTTGACAGCTTTTATTCAAGTAAATATACTACGTACTAAATGTATATTTTTCAAGTAACAACAATAGAAGAGCCGTTTTCCTTAACCGTTGAGACACGTATTGTCACTATTTCACTAACACGTCAATGAGATGACTTCAAAGGTTTTCAAAACGTCAAGACCAAGCATTAACACTATATATATATATTTACACAACTAGTTCTTACGTACTAATTTGGGCTTATTTTTACCAAGTATTGGAAAACATTGAATTTCAACGATCACATATATTTTCAAAGTACGAGTGGTATAGGTAACATGTGCATGTTCATTCAATGTTTCACTTCATGATCTCAAGTAGTATTCATGCATTCATTCTAGGTAGCGGCTAGTGTTCGCGCCTTGTTATTGCCAAGTATTTCAAGTATTCCGATTTCATAGCATTGTTGTATCATCACTTCAGGTGAGTTTTCATAGCCCCGTTTTTCAATTTATTATTTCATTTCAAATCCCACGGGGGAGAATACATTGCAACCATTTTTATATGCGAGCCCTAGTATCAAATTCCTTGTACATAGATTAAGTTACCTTGTTGCCATATGAAAGTCCCCTATATCATGAACCGTTAATTTACCTGTAAGCGAGAGTGAGTGGATAGATCTATCGAGGGTGACGCCTCCATCCGTGTTGGCTTTGACCAACAACCGATAGCGGATGCATTTCATGTCTTTTCATTAGAGTGCCTGGCAAAACACTCTGAGGGGCACCACAGATTCAGTCATAGTTTCGGGGTCATGAGCTTAAGTCTATTGTACACCATTTTTATGTGACTTATGTCATACACTTTATACTTGTGGCTATCGTATACCTTCATTTTATTAAACCTATGATCTCTCACCAACTTTATGTTGACCATTTTTAGCAATGTATTTTCAGGTAATTAGCTAGCGTGTGGACATGCATTTGGCTATTTTGGAGTCGCGGGGTCGACTTGCATCACTTATTTTCATGCACTTATGTAAACGTTTGATCTACTATGGTTTTGTTATATAAACTTGCAACATCATTTGGGACCTATGTTTTGTAAACTCTGATTTTATTTATGATCAAACGTGTATTTTCAAAACGACACTTTAGGTCGTTCAATATAACCATGTATGAGATGCCATGAAAGTCACACCCAGGTATTCAATTCCGCTGCCAATAACAGGTAAATTCAGGGTGTGACATGAAGTTAAAGAGTTCCTAACTGACCTCCAATGTCAAAGTTTGATTCTTTTATGAAAAGGGTTAATCTCGTGTTAATCACCAACCATAAAGCTTTGGAGAAGTATCTAATAACCCATTAAACATTATTGATAATCTTCCATGTTGTATAAGTGTGCGCCTATGAGTTACTTGGTTGAACAAGCCGGTGGAAAGGGGTTCGATGGGCATCAAAGAGTACTTGACATCCAACCAACTGAGGTTCGTATAACTACATAGTATTTGTCTCTAAAAGGTGTTTAAAATCGTGTATTTATCGTACTGCATTTCATTATGTAAATTTATTTGGAGCACGTTTTTTTCGCAGATTCATCGAGTTCCTCTATACATTAGAAGCGTAGAGTAAGTCAAAACTTTGGAGAAGTTTTTGGCTTACATGTGAGCAACAACATCATTATGCTATTTTTCTTTCGAGTTATGCTACAAAAATTTAGTTTAAGAGATATGCATGGATTATTTGTGATTTTGTTTTGATTTTTGATCTTTGTATTAACACATGTGATTGTTGTTAATTAATGATTTGTGTGAAAAGGTTGTCAGTTTTATGAAGTGCTTTCTTTTTAGACTCTTACTTTTTTACAGCTTAATTGATTGTAAGTTCATTGTTTGGAACAATGAAAGAGGAACCGTTTTTAAGTTAACGTGTTGGGAAAAAAAAAACCTTATTACTTGATATTAAGTGTTTATTCATGATGTGTTTTAATTAAGATGTGTGCAACTGGTATGGTAGATTGATAGATGCTAAAATCAACATAGTATGCTAAAATAGTAAAAGGTACTATGTTAGACAAAATCTTTTGGTGCATTATGATCTTGAAACTTTGGTTGCTATGCTCACACATTTTATTGCTTATGCAGGACTAATTTACTATGAACAACTCAACATATACCAATTTAGAAATACCAAACACTTATTTAAAAGGACAATGTAATATTCCGTTATAATCTAACAACTAATTATAAGAATTATTTGGTTGCCTTTGGTTTTTTAGGTTCTTTAAAATATAAGTAATGATATCAAAAACATCAGTTATAAATAAAAAAAACATTATTTATACAAGTTTATGGAAAAATACACAATATGCCAATTAAAATTTTGTGCGTAATATCTAAACAAAGTTTGATTCATGTCAAAACTACATGCGTGCAATAAACACAAAATAAAACTACACATAGTCGAGCTGTCTTCTTCGTATAATATAAAATTAAAACAAATAAATAAAACAAAACAAAATACGTTGAGTTATTAAGAATTTTAGAAAAAACCCCGCGCGTGCGCGGGCATTATAACTAGTAATTAATATAATAAAATATTAAAAAAAATTATCTTGAGTTAAATTCAATAAAACAAATATTACTTATAAATTATAATTTACTATATTAAATCCTTAGATAATATCAACATATAAATAAATAAATTAATATAACTTGAAATCTATATATTTATTTTTAATCTAAAATATAAATATTTATTAAATTTAATATAATTTAATAAAACTATTACATTATAATAAAAATAATACTTTTTTAATTTTTATTTATATTTAATCTGAACTGAAAAAAAACTATCTCATATAATAAATAATAATAATAATAATAATAATAATAATAATAATAATAATAATAATAATAATAATAATAATAATAAATGATAAAAAAAATGAATTTTATGGTATTGTAAACACTCATTTCATTTTACTATGAAATGCTGAATTTCAGATATATTGAATTTAGGAGGATTTTTATTCTATTTCATATTCCAACCAAACTTTAATTTTTAAGAATTGTAAACCGTTCTATTTTTGATTTTTTTGGTTGCAACTTTTTAGTTTTTTTTCCTAAATCGATTCGTTTCTGTTTTATTTTTGGTTCTTTATATTGCGTTTGTATTGACCAATTTGTATGATCCATCACAACTTTTGCTTGTTTCATCATCCAATAAAACAAACAATTAGTAAGTTTTGTATAATATAAAGGTAGTTTTCAACTAACATTATTCAGATAAGATTAAAGTAGCATAGCATGTAACAATCAAAAGCATAATGTTGCGTCTTCAAGATTGTCTTTGAGATTTAAGATGTTTTTCTCTAAAGAAAGGTTTACTTTTTAGAGGTGGAGATGTTAAGTATATACAGGGTATTGGAAACTCAAGAAGTATAGGAATGTTTGAGCTGTAATATGTGAAAAAAACATATATACACAAAATTTTGGTAATTAAGTTTAAAGTCTTATATAAAGATAAAATTATTTATAAATTTGAAAGATAGATAACGCCGGGGCGGGGTGGTTTTTGGTCCGGTTTTTCATATGCAACCGAAAACCACCTCAAACATTTGGTTTTTCTAAAATTCAAAACCGCCCTTATCGGTTTTTCAATTGGTTTGCTTTTTTCAGTGCGGCTTTTTTGGTTTTGATTCGGTTTTTAGGTTTTGTGCTCACCCTTAAAAAACGTAAATGTCTAATTTGGGAAGGACGAAATATGCTTTTTAGGATATTTTCTTTGGCATGTGAAGAGCATTTTTGTTATAAAAAAAAAGTAATCTTTTGGTTTCAAATTAAACTAGCAGGGTACCCGCGCAATGCGGCGGCAGGTACCCGGTGACTAATTTTGTGGCGAACGAATGTTTTTCATTAATACCGCACGTTGTAGTGGGGCTGATTTGCAGCCGACGTATGTTGTTTTTTTTTTTTTTTTTTTTTTTTTTTTTTTTTTTCCGTAATTTTTATGATATTTTATTATGCATTTGTTTTTTAAAATCCTTAGATGTTTATTATTGTTATATTTTTTTTATTGCTAAAAGTTATTATCAATGTTACCGTACCAAACAATCGAAGCCCAAAAAGTGTCAGCTCTAAAGCTGTCCACCAGCAGCCCAATATCAAAATGACATCAAATGGTACCGTTTTTGAACGCCTTTTAGTATTATGTATAATGGTTGTTAAAACAAAATAAATTATCAATTCGATCATATTCTTTTCACATGTTGTGAGATTAATGTGAGTTTTTTTTATTTAGATATACACGGACTAACTGTAATATCTCAGATCTACACAAAATAAACTCGCAATCCCAATATCATCTTAGTCAACAAATTAAACTACAAGAACCAAACTACAACTTTACATGTAATGCGTCGTCTTTCTCTTTTGCAAAAGAAACCTTTTTTCTTATTTCAAAACCTTTAAGTTAAATGTGTAATAAATTCATTTGTTGATATACGCATAATACAATTCAATACCTTTCAATGGGTTGGCACAGTTTTGGAAGGAATCAAAATTCACAACAACTTGATAATTATGGCTACTTTACTTACAAAACTTAAACCAACTTATAAATTCGTCTCTTGCACCAACTGTAATTAAAATGGTAAAAGTTTCCAGCCCAACTTCTATGTTGAACACAGAGGCCCAAGTCCACTCATAATCTATCACACTCGACCCTAGTTTTAATACCCTAATCTCCCTTCACTTGAAAAAAGCAGCTACCCAAAACAACACCACTTCTCCTTCTTGCAAAACACAACATAAAAATTTGTCCCTTACTTTTAACTCTTTTTCTCAAAACCAAAGAACAAATCCACCTCTTTCCTTATGCTATTTGAACTACAATGGCCTAAAGGTTTCATCTTCAAGATCCTTTAGGGGTCTCGGGTAAGGTGCATGTTTTGCTTTCTTTCAAGATCTATGACGAGATTGTGTTTTGAATCTTTAAAGATTCTGTTTTATAACACCAAACACGAATCTGAGATCTTTGATGTTTCGTTCTTGTTTGAAGTAAAATATAGTTTGTGATGACTGCTTGTTGTTTGAGTGGGTTTTTATAGTACCATCATCAGTAAATAAAGATCAGAGTGGTTCGACTTCAAGATCGTAAAAGGGTCTCGGGTAGGTTTTTTTGTTTTTTTTTGTTTTTTTTTTTCAACCGAACGAAAGGAAGAATGAAACGCTTTGGTTTTGTTCTTTTTTTATAGCTTTCGAATATTTAAAAAGAGGTTATGCTTCGAAAAAGATCTATGATGAATTTCTCTTAACCGTTTGTTTTAAGAACAAGCATGTGATTAATTAAAAGAGAAAAACTGAGATCTTGTTAGTTTTCTGTTTTCGAGTCTTGTTTGAAACTGAGATGGGTTGTGGTTTTAGGATCAATTCCATAGCTGTGGTTTGATCTTGTTTGTTTTGGTTAATAGTATAATTAAATTGTACATTGTGGTTAAATAATTGTATATTTTGGTGAAAGGGTAAATTAAATTGTGTATTAATTGACCACTTTAAATGTAAGTCTGAAAATGACACCATGCTTAAAGTGTTGTAAATCATGCTTTATTTGTTGTAAGTCTGAAAATTGGGTGCATTAAAGTGTTGTAAATCATGCTTTATTTCTTGTAAGTCTGAATTTTAAGACTAAGAGGAGAGATATTCATTTGTGCATTATATGTAGTATAGATGTACACGTTGAAATTGCACATAGTTTGAGAAAAGTGTAACAATTATTCCATATATATATACATTTTTTTTAATCTTTTATTGAAAATAAAAATGAAAACTTATTTGCGACGAATCAAAATTAGAATCATGTATTTAATTTTGAATGGATGAAGTATTCAATAGTTGAGATTTGCTAAGTTTGGCACCTTTTAAGTGTAAAATACATTTAATCTGTAATTAACACGCTTAAACTTTTTTTGTAATCAAAAAAATTAATTTAATTAACATTAATTAAACTTAAAATTTACTATAATTAAATGTAATTTCAATTTAATACACTCAAACTTTTCGTTTATCTACATTTTAAAGGTGTTCAATGACCACATGTTAGTTGTAGTGCTAGCTAGAATACAAGTGAATGAATTCCATCCCCTAGCAAGTAAAGTGCTTACACCCACTTAAAGAGACGGTCACACTAGTGCTTGGCTAATAGAATAAAGGGTTGAGAAGCTCTTGCTTGTTGTCTACTTCGTGAGCAATCACTGCCCCATCTAGCATGTTTCGTTTCAGTTGTATGCCAACAAGTCCCTATGAACAAGGGACAAGTGAAGCATCGATTTTTGGTGCAAAGCAACCCTATACCATCTATCCCATTGCATTACAGTGTCTCGTATTGTAATGTACTGTATCAGACCGCATACATCTATCGAGTGAGAGAAAGGTAATATATTAATTTTGTCTTTTTCATTTTGATATTGAATCTATCGAGTGAGAGTAAGGTAATATATTTAATTTTGTCTCCTTCATTTTGATATTGATAAGGATCACCATGGAAAATGGATCTTCCTACGACAGAATATGCATTGACTCTATTTATTATCATGGTTCATCAGTGTATCACGATATCAATCTTAGATCTTATTTTGTTTCGATACGTCCACCTTTGGCTTTCGCCTGGGTAGGTGTATTATTCTACATTTTCTAGAAGAACCTTCATTCATTTCTTTCTTCCCCGCCGACCAGCACAGCAGAAAGGACAAAAAAAAAAATTCACACCCGAAAAGGGGAGGAGCCAGTGGTGGGCATTTGGTAAAGTCAGGGCGATCTAGTATCTTCATTCGACAACCTAGAGAAGCAAAGTGAAATCAGGATTTGGCCGAAAAAGAAGCAACGGTATGGATATCATGATCAATCACCATCGATAAAGAAGAATCTTTTTAAATCACTTCGAGTCAGCGGGGACTCCTTTAGAAAGAAAAAAAAAACGAAGTTATTCAAGTTCTTTTTCTGAAAGATCTCAAAGAAGTCCCCATCCAACAACCCGACGAGTCATCCACTAAAAGAGACGTACCCTGCGGTGCACCCTTACTTGAATTAATCAATCATGTGATACTTACCGAAAACAAAGAACTAAATGCATTTCGATCACGTTGTTGTTCCCAATCATTTCTTGGAACCAGGCGTGCTTGAACCATCTACCGGGGGGAGCTAATGCACAAGGAAGAAACTTAGATAAGAGAATACGTTTCGCTTTTTTGTCAAAAGCTCGACCAGTAAGAAAAAGTCTTCAGATGAATTAAAAAAGTTGACCTACTTTATTCGCTGATCGAATCATCCTCGCTTCGCGGGAACAACAAAATCCACCATCTCACTCTTTTCTTTCTTCGGTTCTACCTTCTTCTTTCCAACTGTATAACTTAAAATTAAGTTTTAATTCACTTAAATAACAGTTTCATGTATTAGTTTTTTTTTTTTTTTTTTTTAATTTTTTTTATAAATTAATGTCCAGTAATTGTACTTTTTGATTTAAGCAAAATGTTTAATTATTTAGTTACATTTTAGCATATGCTTGGCGACATATGGTAGAAATTGTTTTTAATTAAACAAAAAGTTTGCGTTTATTTATTACACATTAACACGTGACTAAGGGCATCCACTATGGTGATTTCAAGAAAACGTTTAAAATACATGAAAATGTTTATAATTTGTTTCAACCATAGTGAGTTGATGTTTCATGTCCATGTGAAATGAAGAAGTTTGAAATTTTGAACCTTTTCATAAACTTGAAAAAGTTTATACATAGTGCAACAAGGTTTATAAACTCAAAAGTTTATAAATTAATGATTTAATAAATATTTAGACCTTTTAAGAGGTCCACCATTGTGGATGCTCTAACGGACACATGTTAGCAAAATCTTTTAAATGTATGAAAGCCCATTTTCAAGATAAAACTTTGTAACTTTATAAGTCAAACAAATTTAATTCTATCTACAATAATATTAATGATACATTTATTTCAACAATATTATGATAAATATGTAATACCAGTAAGAGTAAATTACATGGATCGTCCTTGTGGTTTATCCAAAATTTCATCTACCGTCCCTGGTAGTTTCATATTGCATTGACAATCTTTGACTTTGCAAAGAATTACACACATATTGCTTAGACCTTAGATAAGAGACTACGTTATTTTGCTTTGTTAAATCCCTCATATGCCATGCACATAAGGATAGAATAGTCTTTTAGCTTTTTCTTTGACTTTTTATAGTTTCTAACTATTTTTCTATTATTATTTAATAAAATAGAGAGTAAATTATAAAATCTATATTTTACAATAACTTTATTTTTTTTGTAATTGTTTATTTTAATTAAAATCTCGATTTATCATGTTTAATCTTTTATAATCGAACTCAAAAAAGAATACTTCAAATCTACAATTTAAGTGCAACAAGAAAATTTATATCTATTCTTATCCACACAATATAATTCAAATGTGTTTATCTTTGTTACCATATCTAAAACAAATAAAAAAAAATAAAAAAATGATATGTGCTAACACAAAAATAAAGCTAAAGCAAATACATATTGGTTTACCAATGTTACAAAATAATGAACAAGAAAAAAGAACAATAGAACAAGAGAGGAGGAAGAGAGAATTCTTATTAAGTTAATCACAAGGGGTTACAAATGTGTAGTACTTATAGGGTAAATAAAGCACATGTTAAACCCTAATGGGCTAATGGGCTAAATGGTGAATATACACACGCCCATAATATTTATAACACTCCTCTTTGGATATTCACCGTTTATTATACGCTGTAGACCGCCTCATTAAAAACCTTATCAAGAAAAACCCAGTGGGATAGAAAAACACTTGATGAAGGGAAAAAGAGTGCGGTGCGCATAATGCTCCTCCTCAATTTAATGTATTTATTTCAAGCATCGCATGCTAATCTTCTAAAACAAGTTTCTCGTATACTTTTGTTGGCAACAACTTTACAATGAAGTCCATCAAATAGATGATGTTACGAATAAGTCCTGCAAAAATGACAAAATATATGTGTAGCTTCCAACCAAATATCAAATCAATTGGTTGAAAAGTATACAATGCATGCACAAATATTAAAAGAGAAAAATACACTCTTATTATGCATATTAATTACAAAATTGGCATCCAAACCTCAATTGTACTTATGTATGGTACTTGAGGACCAATTATTTCTTTGAGAGATGTGCAAAAGAAATTTATATAATATGCGTCCAAAATCATTTTCATCCATATACGGATTCATTCAACTTTATCAAATAAAGTTATTGAGAACTTTATTAATCATATCTAGAAGTTTAAGTTGTAAGCCATGGTTGAGACATTACAGCTCATTCCTCATTTAGAGCGAATTAAATACTTCAATATTGACTGTCTCGTAAAATATCAATAAGACATTTACATCCACCTCGAGACAATGTCTTTTTAATAATCAACTTTGTGTTTTTGTGAATTTATTTATTCACAACTCATGTCCTAAAATACATAACTTTAGAGCTCTTATTTCGGTTTAGCACAAAAAAACCGATTTATATCCAATAGATTTTACACATTGACGTGTACGAACTTCACGTTTCAAGACTTTTAGTATTCGCACGATACTAAGTCCTTTTATGTTGGCCAATCATTTCGTTGAGCGCACATTTGGATATTAATTGATATTTGATCTTCATCATACATAATAGCAAGCAATATATTGTATGTAGACAAATTTATCGACGTCGTTTATGTTTCGATTCCATATAACTTTAGACATGATATAATTTATTGAGATCTCATTAGCTATTTGAGGTTCTTTGGAACCTTCATGTCTAGTGTCTCTTTATGAGACTATCATGGGGTCTTTTATACCTCGAACAACCATCTTGTTTTCATGCTCCATATTTTTCACCGAGGATTTATTTGGAATCGATTTGTCTACCATGCTTGAGGCATGTCATAATAAAATAGTGTCATTGAGGGACAACTTATAATTAGAGCATGAGTAGCTGAAATTTTGTTTTTGGCCAATGCTTATTTATGGCTATTAGAATATGATAATTCATTCTGAATTTGCAGCTACTTCTCTCCTCCTGAAGGAATTATCCATCTTCTATATCCCATATATGTGCATTTAGGTGGAGTAATTTGCACAAAAAAAAAAAAAAAAAACAAAAATGGGATATGTTTGGTTTATAACCAAAACCAATTATAAAAAGGGAGGATTTATAATAACATATTGGCATGATGCTAATTTTGTTTGTTGTGTATATTATAATATAGCCCCATACAACAACAAAAATTTTCTCTCAATCTCATTGAAAATTTTAAGTAATTCATCGAATATTCATGATGGAATACTTACTCTGGAATTTTAGGCTCATTTTGAGCTATTAATCATGCAAACTTGAGGTTGCAATTTGATGACCATTTAGACGATGCATCGATTTTAAACTCTAAATGGTTCATACAATGGATTTTTATGCCTACATATATCCATTTGTTTTCTTTCCAGAAAATTGAGGAATTGAGTCCCCATTCTAGTTGATAGATTAATAATCAACTTCTTTTGAGAGATAATACCATTTATATTGCAGAAACTTATTCTTCAATAGTTTCGCATCATTAATGACTCGGGATGATGTAACCGGTCATGCCAAAAATATTATAATTATAGCTCATAAACTTATGTTAAGGCTATGATTAGCTTTTACTAATCTTTATATAATGCACGTCGAGGAAGATACAAAAGAATATAATGTATCTTTAATACTTAACTTCGTTTCTCATGACAATTTTATACTTCTTTTGTGGAGCAAAATGCCCTAGCAAAGATGTTTAAATCTATGAATATAGTGTGTAATATCTTTGACACACTTGTATTTCATATACATCACATTGCATTTTTGCATAAATAGCATTTTTGTTTGCTCCTTTCTTATTGTATTTATGCCACTACTAGTGGTTTGTCATTGTCATACTACCTCGATCATAGCATTTACTATGATAAATGATCTTTAACCATTTAACGTTACATTATCACATTCACAAGAGGGAATGAGGATGTCATATCGATCATTTTATCTCATTCACTTGAGGGAATGAACATTTTATGTTGATCATTTTATCACATTCGCTTGAAGGAATGGAGATCTTTATGTTGCAACTTGAGGTTGTCAACCAGTTTCTTTTAACACGACAATATGAAGCAAATTTAGTAAACGGGTTTATCATGTTTGTTCAAACATGCCAATTTCTTTTATATCAAAGCATCGTTCTCGACATATGAGTATATTCGAGGCATTAACCATCTCATCGCATTTTTTCTTTTCATCATTCAGATGTACTACTTAATATTGCGAAAAATGTGCTCGCATTTGCAAGAATCTCTTGCTTATGATGGTCAAATCTTTCTTTTAGATTTTGACATACATTTAACGGATCTTTCGCCGTTATATATTTTCTTTTTTTTTTTAATTCAGATCTAACACTGAAATTGTGAGACCGAACTCGCTTATGCTTTTTTTTTTTAATGCAGCTTGAGGTGCATACAATCATAGCGAGATTTTTGGGAATATTACTTGCTTTTGTGTGGTAATGTATCTTTGAAATCTTACCATAATTTAACGAATCTTTCATCGTTAAGCTAAGTATTCCCTTTTAAGGTCCTCACGAAGAAGACGAAGTTCTCTTAAAAAAATTTACAGTTAAAAATAGATCTTAACATCAAAAACACACAAATATTAGGAACAAAAGTCCAAAATTGCAACAAATTTTAATTGACCATAAATCACATGCACTGATATGAAGTTCAAATTTATATGACCAACAACATATAAACCTTAAAGTCTAAAAGAATCAAACTAGTCTACTTATCCCTTTTGTTGGGATTTTAAATTATTAACCAAACTTAAGATCGAGACATACATAGTATCAAATCACTTAGGATAGCAAGCATCATTCATTTTTAAATGACATAGGTGTATACGATTTATACGAGCCAAATAACATTGTACGAAGAAGAATCAATATCTTGAATAAAGGATTATTACTAACATGATCACTTACAAAAGAAATTTACACACAAGTAGGTATTAGTAAATTAATACTCATAGATCATAGTGATTTTTTTATTTAACAAATACTGTGAATCATTCATTAGCAATTCACGTCATTTTATTTATTTTTTATTTTAATAGTCAAACAAGCATATATATAATACTAGTATTTAACATAGGTTCATGATTTACCTTGAATAAAAACTGAATTGACCGAACCAAATGTTCTCTTTAATGAATTGTGAGCCGTAATATATATCAAAGTAGTTTTCTAAACAAAGATTGTTAGTGTATACAATCAATCAATAACATGCCAAGGTACAAGGGTTATCAAAGAGCATATGAGGAGATGCAAAGATACTTTGCAACAAAGAATCATAATCATACTGTGATCATGCATGTATGTAATTAATACAATTTAATCAACATTGGTAACTAAGATTATTTTTTTTTATAATTAAAAGACGTATGTACTGACTTTTGATATTGATGATCACAATTACATCAACTTATAATAAGCATATATTTTCACATATTTAGTAATATCCAAAAAATTCATTAATATGCACACATATTTTTAATTTAGTAACAAATATGATCACTAAAGTTGTTTTTTTAAAAAAAAAACAAATATATTTTACAAAAGTTATGCTTATATACTTTCGAGTTTTGACAACATCATCGATTTTCTGTTTTATCTTTCTAAAAGAATGGTTACATAATCAAAAATTGCATCACACATCCATCTCTTTCTTTTGTTAAGATTATAATATAAATAACAATAAATAATAAGTATAACATAAACAAGCAATGAATTATTTAAGTAACAATAATAGAACTTGAGGTTCGATAAATACAAAACACGAGATTGTGTTATTTGATTCTCTTGAGAGAATCATTATAGAACTTGAGGTTCTATTATTTTTTTCTACATAACATGAAGTTATGCTATTGATTCTATTGAATGAATCATATTAGAACTTGAGGTTCTAATTATCATTTTTTTTTCATTCATAACACGAGGTTATGATATTGATTCTTATGAAAGAATTATATTAGAACTTGAGGTTCTAATTATTTTCTCTCACATAACTTGAGGTTATGTGATTTTGATTATGTTCATTGAAGTAGAACTTGAGGTTCATACTTTTTTTTTTTTTTTTTTTTTTTTTTTTTTTAATTTTAACATAACGTGAGGTTATGATATTGTGATTCTCTTGAGAGAATAATAACTGAACTTGATGTTCATTAAAAGAGATACAATAACTTGAGGTTATTGTATTTTTAATTTATTCATTGTAATAAAACTTGAGGTTTTATTATGAATAAATATAATCATAACATGAGGTTATGTTGTTTTGATTCTCTTGATGAGATCATTGTAGAACTTGAGGTTCTATCTCTTTCTCTAGTATAACATGAGTTTATGTTACTTTTATTTTCTTCAAGTAATAACAATAAAACATTTATTGTTCTTGTAAACTATAAGAGAAGTAAAAAAAATTAACAAGAAATAAAACATGGTTCTCTTTATGTAGTCACAACATAACATTTATTGTTCTTCTAAATAACAATAGAGTTTGATTTAGATAAGAACAACATAAACAAATCAAGTTTACAAATAACATATTCACCTATAAAAAAAAAACTCAACGTGAAATAAAATCACAGTGTGTATTAAACTGGATGCAATCATTAATCTTTAAAACACCATATATACGTTTAGAGAAAATGGGTGACATGTTGATATCAAACGTAATTTGACTTACGTTAACAAGTGAAAACATTATTAAGTTATATGTTATACATGCAAGCTTAATGGATCACAGATGATGTCGATCATGGTGATATTAATTCAAGTAACATAAGATCTAGATTTCTACACATAGTATACGGTTAATTAATATAGTTGTGTACATTATAAGATTTACCTCTTGTGACAAAAAGTAAATTATAAAAGCTGGTCATGGAACCAGTCTAAATATGCGTGAACTTCAACAAAAAAATCAACCATAACTGAAGTCACTCGTTCATCAACCATCCTTATCTTATTCTTTCTTTTGAGACGATCGTGCTGATAACGTGTTATAAAATAATGAACAAGAAAAAAGAACAATAGAACAAGAGAGGAGGAAGAGAGAATTCTTATTAAGTTAATCACAAGGGGTTACAAATGTGTAGTACTTATAGGGTAAATAAAGCACATGTTAAACCCTAATGGGCTAATGGGCTAAATGGTGAATATACACAAGCCCATAATATTTATAACAGTTTACCAATTTACAGTAAAACTTCCAACAAAACATTTAAATGGGCCAACAAATAAACAAACTCAAAGTAATAGTTGGATATTCTTTAAATCATCACAACATGATAATGGAAAACTCCATAAGAAATCATCACAGGAAAATGAGGAACCTAAGATGGATGAATCTATTGTGCGTAAAATATGATGAGTTTGTGTTGTAGTTTTTTTATTCTTTCATAAACCATGAGTTATTTTTATATTAAGATTTCATAACTGGCATTTTAATGTATATCAATAATTTTTTTTCAGTTTCATATGTTACAAGTATTGATTTGGTGGTTACATGTTTTTTTCCCATTAAATCACTTTATACCTTTGGTTTCCTTGCACCTGAGGCGGTGGAACTACTCAACAGAGTCCAACGAGTTATGAATAGTAATGTTATGACGCATAGATCAACGAATATAGTTTTCAAAAGAGTTAGCTTTGCAATCCAAAAGAGACTAGCGGTGCAACTTGTTGCTCGTTTGTCTTCTACCACTATGTAAATTCTATTTTGATGATATATATAAAAAACTTAATATAATGGTCTAAACTTCATTCTAACGAAAAAAAAAATCACTTTATTAATCATTAATAATCAAGTTTTGAAATCCTTCCATAACAAGCAAGTAGAGAAGTCTGAATTTTAAGCCTTTCTAATTATAGAATAGTCCTAAATGCATTATAATGTAGTTAAGATATGAAGAAAAGGGTATATGATTTTTTCTTCTCCTTTTTAGTTCTTTAATGGGACAAATAAAAGAAAAGAGGAGATAAAATGTCAATCGCACCCTCTTGTGCATGGCTCATGAGGGATTTAACGGAGCAAATTTACGGAAGTTAAGTCTAACAATTATGGACCCCCTATTAAATAAAGTAAAGGCAGTTGATCCCAATTTCCTTTATCCTTCATCTGGCCTGGCTGTAATTCTTTACAAAGTTAAGGACTGTCAATGCAATATGAAACTAACAGGGACGGTAGATGCAATTTTGGACAGATCCATGTAATTTACTCTACAAATAATATTATTACCTATACTAACGAGATCATATTACATCAATAAAGTTTTCTAACATCAATATATAAATACATACTTTTGAGACATGTAAAATGCACACAAATATACTTCATCATACAAATCAAAGATGAATTTGATCATTTGTGCTCTTTTTATCCTTACAACACTTTCATTCGGTATTGCTTCTCCACTAAAAAATCTTCCTAATTTTGTGATGAAAATCACCAATGGAATTGAAGAAGACATTTCTGTCCATGTCTTTAAAAGAGGTGGAGCTGATTTTGGGAACCACACGCTTGCTTTTAAAGAAGAATTTGAATGGAAATTTGATGCAAGTATTGGCACATATTGTCAAGGCGATTTCTGGTGGGGAGCAAAGTATGCAACTATTGGTGTTTATAATTTTGAGGTTTTTAAACATTGTTACAATGGAGAACTATTTGACACCCAACATTGTGATTGGATGGTAAAACCAGATGGATTCTATATAATGAATAATTTTCAGTTTCCTAAAACCTGGAAATTCATGCATAAATGGTAGAACTTGTAATTGCTTCATCAATAAATATTAATATAATAAGCTAAGTTATAAGAAGTCGAGTAATAAGTCTTCGAAAGGGAAATGATTTATCTAATCATTTTAATGGA
Organism: Artemisia tridentata subsp. tridentata; assembly: GCA_021014915.2. NCBI lineage: Eukaryota > Viridiplantae > Streptophyta > Magnoliopsida > Asterales > Asteraceae > Artemisia > Artemisia tridentata. The sequence goes on from CP139509.1 coordinate 451,579,914, forward strand.
ATAAATCCTTTTAAATTACTAATGTTTTACTTGAATTTATCATCTAGCTATTCTCCATTATCAATCGATTATCATCTAGCTATTCTCCATTATCAATCGATATATATATATTATATATATATATATATATATATATATATATATATATATATATAATATATATATATATATATATATATATATATATATATATATATATATATATATGGGCACTTTCTTGCGAGAACCATCTTATCTGCGAGAACTGACAGAACCACAAAAAACATACATGCATGCATTTAATAATTGTATTTTTGCACATATGTTCTAAAAACAACATATATGTTTTAAAAAAAACATGGTTGTTCTAAAGAATTTGATAAGAAATTGGAAATACAAAATTTTTCTTTGAAAGTGTGCATGTATGTTCTTATAAAGCGTGCAATGACAATATTGCGGCCGTGTGTAAGGTTTTTGTGAAAAAAGAGGATGAGTTCATGATGATATTGAAGAACATAGGTGGATGATTACGATTATTGATGATTTGCATGTATTTTTATTTTATTTTAAAAGGCGTGCATGTATGTTTTTGGTGGTTCTGTCAGTTCTCGCAGATAAGATGGTTCTGAAATGAAAGTCCCACTATATATATATATATATATATATATATATATATATATATATATATATATATATATATATATATATATATATATATATATATATGGGCTTTATTTTCAGAACCCTCTTAAGTGCAGGAACTGCGATAACCATCTTTTTACAACTAATAATACACAATGTACATCATTTAATGCTCCATAGCATTTTGTTATTTTTATTTAATTCAAAAGGGTATAATAGTAAAATACATTTTCATATTATTTTTGTTTTTTTATAATTCCCGTTTTTTATGAATTTTAAAATTCGATTATTTATTTATTTATTTATTTATTTTTTCAATTTTAAAATTCGGATTTTTTTTTTTTTTTTTTTTTTTTTTTTCAAATAGGCAAAGGTGCATACATGTTTTTTTTTCCCAAATAGCCAAGGTGCATACATGTTTTCCATTAGTTAAAGTGCATACATGTTTTTTTTTCTCCAAATAGTGAAAGTGCTACATTGTTTTTTAGCTAATACTTTTATTTATGATTATTATTTTCTTTGAAAGTTTGAAACACAAATTAAAGAACATAAATCATCATAAAAGAAAAACAATATTGATAGACTTAAATTTTACATTTTACTTGATTACAAGTACAAAACACATGCAATAATCATATATCTCCAAAAGTCGCAAATTATCTTCATGTATATTCGTGTTCATCCACTTCCCGGTCTTAAATGATATCATCATCTTCATCAATCAATCTGAAACAAACATGCACCAAAACAATTAAACCACAAACAAATAAGAAACGAAAATTAATCACAACAACTAGCATAACATGTATGTTCTATGTAAAAGCAATTATGTTCAATGAATAACATGTATGTTCTATGAAAACCCCAAAATGTGTACTGAAAAACAAGTATGTTCACCAAAAAAACAAGTATGTTCAACGAAATCTTTGTTCACTAGAGGATCCTTGTTGTACGTATTTTTCTTCATTGTCTGCAAACACCAATGAACAAGTAAGCAGAAAGTATTTAAATTGACATGATAAAATTGAAAACATTATACAGTGTTAGTTCATGAAATGTCAAAATTCATACATTATCTATGCTATCCTCCCTATCTTTTGGCCGCTGGCACGTTGCCCTTAGAAACTGAGTCACTTGTCTTTCATTCAGCTTTAGAGCATATCTTTGACCAGGAGTGACCCAACAGATCTACAATTATACACATCGAAACAAGAAAAAATTACAATGAATGCGATAAAGGTACATAAATAGCAGAAGGTAAAATAAACAAATGCTTGGGAAAAAATGTTTTCTTTCAAATTCCAACAGCTAAAGAGATTTTATATGAAAGCCAAAGAATAATAATATAGATATAAGATGTTTTTCGATCAACAAAAGTGTAAAGCAGCAGACTCAAAAATGGGTTTTAATTATCGTGTTCAGCTTTTGCTTTCAAAATAAACATATCACCTTAAAAACCGATTCACACAACCAATATTTTAAATGAGATTCATTCAAGACAACATACCAAGAAATAAATGAGAAGAAGTGGTGGCGGTGGAGGAACAAACACGAGCAAAACACCTTCGATCTATCTCCAAATACCTTCAAAACGACAAGATCTACTCAAATAAATGGTGGGTTTGGCGGTTGATGGTGGCGGCTAGGGTTGTGGAGGGGGCGGCTAGGGTTGTGGACTAGAACATCTGGTTGATTGAATATATTAAAACATCAACAAAACCAATATAATTTTTCGTGATAGATGAAGTTTTAATGGAGGCTAGGTTTTTTTAAAATAAAGAGAGATGATGGTGGTGGCTAGGGTTTGAGGGGAGATAATTATGTGAGAGAGAAGGAGGTTAAAATATAACTGCCTTTGAATCAGTTTCTAAAAAGATGGACGAATTTCAATAATATTCCATTAAAATTATTTTTTAAAAGACTAGAATACCCTTTTTATCTTTATCAGATATTCCACCTTTTTTTATTTAATTACAAGAGTGCCACAATCATTTTTAACCATTGATCAATTAATCCAATGGTGAAAAAGGAGTTCTTGCAGTTCCCGCACTTAAGAGGGTTCTGAAAATAAAGTTACACTATATATATATATATATATATATATATATATATATATATATATATATATATATATATATATATATATATATATATATATATATATATATATATATATATATATATATATATATATATATATATATATATAACAGGATGTGTATGACGTCCACACACAAGCATGTCAACGAGTGGAGCATGTAAGTTAATGTGATTTGATAATTGAAAACAATTATGTAATGCTTTAAGCCTTTAATAACTACTACATTGCCTAATAGATATTCATAAAATTATATAGCATATATCTGTACAACTTAAAACCCTAATCTCACGTTCATTAATATAGTTTTTTCTCAAAACCCCACAGCCTTTTTTTTCTCTCAATTTTCTCATGCTGATCTTCTTTTTGTGTGTGCAGGTTTGACAATACCAGGTGTTCTTTGGAAGTAGCATGCTAAGTTTTCTCATGAGGTTTTTATTTATTTATTTTATTTTACTACAAGAACAACAAGAAATACCGTTTATGTTTATGATATTGATCACCGTGTATAAAGCTATCTTCTATAAGTTTTGATCTATATTTACTTTATTTGGTTTGTTGGATTTAGGTAACTGAAGAACAACTTGCAGCCTTCTTCATCAATTGTGGAATAGTCTTTTGGAGCCATGGCACACCAAAACACACATCGGATTAATCAGCACAAAACACACACATCACCGCCGAAATATTCATGATTCAAGATGTGAAGAAGGAGATCGAAAATTATCCTCATTCATAAGATGTTTGATATGATGTTTTTCTCTCTACCTTGAATAAAGATTGTTAAGCAGTTGTTGCATAATTCGTTCGTTAATTTTGATGCTTTAAATCGTCATAAACAAGTAAGGTTTTAATTATTTTTAGTTATTTTGTTAAAAAGCTTATTTTTTTATGGGTGTTGCGTTTGACTTGATTTATGTTGAATAGGATTTTTTGTTTTCAGATTTTAGTAAGGATTTGGGGTCTCCGCAGCAGGTTTCAATTCATGAAACCTCAAACCAAAGCAGAAAGTAGACAATTCAGGATGACCGTAAGTTGATGTACTCATGTTTGAATCTTTGATGAATAGTCAATAACAGTAAAGCCTTAAAACGGAATCTTTTGCTTTTTATTTTTACAATGGCAGATACGACTGATACATGAGTTGAAAGTGTTGATATTATTGAAGTTTCTTGGCATTCAACATTAGGTAATGATATTAGCATATCTTTCTCAACTTAATTTTTAAATTATAGCTTTTTTATTATTATGTGTAAAGATTATGAATATGAGGTAAGCCACTATGGAAGTGTTTATGAGTATATTGCAATAGTAGTTCTTTGATACTTGAAAGTTATTATTGTCAAGCTCGATCAGCTTCTACCATCAACAGCAATCCAAAACAACGAAGACTTATCACCATTCATCCGCAAAACATTCGCTACAGGTAAACCTGAAACCCTACTTCATCATCTCCGTCACTTTTGTAGATCTAAGGAATCAGAAATTGAAGAGGTTTGTAAAGTTCATTATCAGGATTTCATTTTAGCTGTTGATGATTTAAGGTCTTTTTTATCCGGTGTCGAAACGCTTAAATCGAGTATTTCCGATAGTAATAGGAAGCTGCAATCGGTTGCGGTTCCGTTGTTAAGTTCGTTAGGTGAGTTTATTGAGGCTAGGAATAAATGTGTGAATATTAGTTTGGCTATTGAGAGTTTGAATGTGTGCGTTAAGGTTATGGAGATATGTACGCGCGTTAATTTTCATTTGAGGAATGATAGTTTTTATATGGCGTTGAAATGTGTTGATTTGATTGAGAGGGAGTTTATTGGGAAGGTGCCGAGTAGTACGTTGAGGCGGATGTTGGAGAAGGTTATACCGGCGATTAGGTTGGATATTGAGCGGAGGATTGGGAAGGAGTTTGGGGATTGGTTGGTGGAGATCAGGACGGTTAGTAGGAATTTGGGGCAAGTGGCGATTGGTCAAGCGTCGGCTGGGAGATAGAGGGAGGAGGAGTTGAGGATTAGGCAGAGGCAAGCGGAGGAGTAGAGTAGGTTGAGTGTGAGGGATACGGTTTATGCGCTTGAGGAGGCGGATGACGATGGTGTTGTTAGTGGAGGTGACGGAGGTGATTTTGGTGGTGGTGGTGCGTTAGGGTTTGATTTGACTCCGTTGTATAGGTCGTATCATATTTATCAGATGTTAGGGCTTGAGGATGGGTTTAAGAAGTATTATTTCGAGAATAGGAAGCTTCAGTTGACGTCGGATTTTCAGGTTTCGTCGATGACGCCGTTTTTGGAGTCTCATCAGACGTTTTTTCGCGCAGATTGCTGGGTTTTTTTTATTGTTGAGGATCGGGTGTTGAGGACTCGTGGTGGGCTGGTTAATAAAATGGAAGTGGAGAATTTGTGGGATACGGCGGTTAGTAAGATGTATTCTGTGTTGGAAGATTAGTTTTCTAGGATGCGTACAGCGAATCATTTGTTGTTGATTAAGGATTACGTGAGTTTGATTGGTGTTACTTTGAGAAGGTATGGGTACTCGGTTGATGCGTTGCTTGATGTGTTGAATAAGCATAGGGATAAGTATCACGAGCTGTTGTTATCGGATTGTCGGACGCAAATTGCAGAAGCTCTTGCTGCGGATAAGTTTGATCAGATGTGGATGAATAAGGAGTATGAGTATTCGATGAACGTGCTTTCTTTCCAGATACAAACTTCTGATATTGTACCGGCGTTTCCTTATATTGCACCGTTTTCATCCACTGTGCCTGATTGTTGTCGAGTTGTGAGGTCGTTTATCGAGGATTCTGTAAGTTTTATGTCTCACGGTGGACAGCTTGATTTTTATGATGTTGTGAAGAAGTACTTGGATCGGCTCTTGACTGAAGTCCTTGATGACGCCCTATTAAAGCTTATTAGCACTTCAATTAGCGGGGTTAATCAAGCGATGGTTGTTACAGCTAATATGGCTGTTCTTGAACGAGCCTGTGATTTCTTCTTTCGTCACGCTGCAAAGCTTTCTGGTATCCCTTTGAGGATGGTGGAAAGGAGTAGGCGGCAGTTTCCGCTTACCAAAGCACGTGATGCAGCTGAAGAAATGCTTAGCAGCTTGCTTAAAAAGAAGGTAGATGGTTTCATGACATTGATCGAGAACGTGAACTGGATGGTTGACGAGCCGCCTCAGACTGAAAATGAATATGTAAATGAGGTGATAATTTTTCTGGAAACTCTGCTTTCCACTGCACAGCAGATATTGCCAGGTCAAGTCCTTAAACGGGTGTTGCAAGATGTTCTTACTTACATCTCCGAATCCATTGTTAACTTTTTAGTTAGCGATTCTGTGAAAAGGTTCAGCTTGAATGCTGTGATGGGGATTGATGTAGATATCAAATTGTTGGAATCCTTTGCTGAAAACCAAGCTTCGATTGTATCCGAAGAAGAGGCTATACAGTTGAAGAAAGCACTTGTCGAGGCAAGGCAGTTAGTTAATTTGCTTACCAGCAATAATCCAGAGAACTTTTTGAATCCGGTAATCAGGGAGAAAAGCTACAACGCTCTGGATTACAGAAAAGTAGGGATCATATAAGAGAAACTAAAGGATCCTTCTGAGTGATTGTTTGGAACTTTTGGATCACGAGGATTCAAGGCAAATCCGAAAAAAAAATCTCTAGACTCTTTAAATAAGAGACTCAAAGATATCAACTAAAACCATCCTGACTCTATGTGCATTTCAGATTATCAGGTATCTTTCTTATGTCATTACTTGAAATAGATAATATCATATTACCGTTATGTAACAGTAATTTGTTGGAACTTGAACTTTTTCGTCACTGCTTGAATCTTTGAATGACTAACATGCCCTTAGATACGTGTTCCGGTAATCACGGAGAAAAGCTACAACGCTCTAGATTACAGAAAAGTAGGGATCATATCAGAGAAACTAAAGGATCCTTCTGAGCGATTGTTTGGAACTTTAGGATCACGAGGATACAAGGCAAATCCGAAGAAAAAATCTCTAGACTATTTAATTAAGAGACTCAAGGATGTCAACTAAAACCATCCTGATTGTCTGCATTTCAGATTATCAGGTATCTTTCTTATGTCATTACTTGAAATAGATAATATCATATTATCGTTATGTAACTGTTATTTGTTGGAACTTGAACTTTTTCGTCACTGCTTGAATCTTTGAATGACTAACATGCCCTTAGATACATGTTCTGTATGCAATGCTGTGATATCTTAGAAAGGATAAGAGTGATATACTAATTGCGTAATACTAACTCTTTATTAACATTGGAGATGCATAGTCTAAGCCTTTAAATGTTGGTAAAAGGCAGTGAAACCATAATTGTTTTTCTTGGCCGACCAAAATAACTGTAACAACTATGTACTTTTGTACAAAGTCACTACCCAATTCGTGTTTGGTATAGAAGGGAGGCCATTATACCTGACTTTGGTTTTTCAATTACTGAGACCAACATAACAATAGTTACCTTTTTGATCAATTCAGTTGACCTAGACATCGTGAAATCATGTAGCAAAGAATTGTATATATTCAGGTAACCGATTACGATATGAGCCACCATTCGAAAGTGGTATCCTACAGGGAAAAGCAAGCTGTGTAATGTGTTCATATAACACTGTAAACGGAATACCTGCTTGTGCTGATACAGAAAACTCGCACCGAATGGGGTTTCATAAGGTCTTTAAGATTCATTCAATTAAATTTCAGATAGTTTCAATTTTTCTAATAGATTTGACTGACTTATAAAGATTCGATGAAATGAATGAATACAGATATATAACTTCTGACTGTTATGCTATCGACACCATATACGAGTATCAAACCTACACTAAAAGCCCTGCGGATGCTGTGGCCCTTGCTCTTAATGTTGGTTTGTGTCTGATTTCATAGTTTGAATTTGTAATATTAATTTTTAGCTGGAAATATGAATAATTGATTAATGTAAATGATGTGTAGGAACGGATATCAACTGTGGAACATACATGTTGAGACATACAAAGTCTGCAGTTGACAAAGGGAAGGTGGAAGAAGTTATAGACAAAGCTCTACTAAATTTATTTGATGTATAAATGGTATCGACTTTTTTTTATTTATTTATTTATTTTTTTTTTTAATTTTTTTTCCAGTTTAATATTAGGATCATAATGTTAAGTGGATTATACATGTGCTTGATGCGTGGGTTTTGCAACCTTACAACAGGTTTTACCTCTCGAGGGATCTCAAGAGGCTTACAACCCCACCAGGCAGTGTACCTGACCGATGTAGTATAGTGTAGTGGTAAGTACGGGGGATTGATCGTTCTCCACAGGGAATAGTGTTCGTTAGGTGTGAAAGGCTACTCTAATTAGGTCTAAGGGTTGAGGAAGATTCTTTTTTATGTTTTTATATTTTATAAAAGCAAGTAAAATCTCGGGTTTTGAAGGAGTGGGCGGAATTAGTTGCTAGTCAACTAACCCAAATTACTACAAATGCAAATAAAATAAAATAACAAAAATGAAAAGTGGTGAGAAACTTATGTGTAGAGAAATGTGTTTACTTAGATTTCCTTACTCCCTAACTATCTTTTACCGGTTAATTAGTGTGTATTAGTCGCGTGGATGACGGGTGTATTCCTTAATACCATTCGTGGGGTGGCGTACTTACTTCCCCAAACTCTACAAGCTCCTACTTCACTCCTATGTCGAGCCGGCTAGGAAGCTCCTAACATGGGATCACTAGAATTCGCTTGTGCATTAAATACAACCATAAAAACCTTTAGTACGCGTTTGGTTCATGTTTCTTAAGACGTTCAAGCAAGTTACCGAATAGGAAGTTAGCCAGTTTTCTTAAGCCTAACATAGATAAACAATCATCCAATACAACTAACAACACACCAACAACCAATAATCAATAGCTAGGTTTCATTAGATCTAAGCAAACACAAGATAAAATTAGCCTAACATGTTAAACAAAAGACAAGCATAAGATAGAATCAAACAACACATAGACATATTGAATGATTAATTGATAACTTATCTTTCAATGAAACATGGAAGATCTCAAGGCAAAAAGCCCTGAAAAAGTAGCTAAAATCGTCTTAGGGTTTTATCCCAAAATTCCACACACTAAGCTCTCCCTTAATGACAAAAAATTAGAAAACTATATATAGACTTTGACATCTGACGGCGTCACCTTATGCATTGTGACGCCGTCACCTCGCCGCTTTTAGGGTTCCCGGATGACCATCTTGACGCCGTCCCTCTTTAGCTCTTCAAAAATCCATTCTGGCTTATCAAGGCTTGACGCCGTCGGATCATGAACGTGACGCCGTCCCCTTATGATTTAAGCCGTGACGCCCTTGATTTAGTTAAAGCGTGACGCCGTCAGAATTCTCATGCAAACTCACTGGCCCGTCATGAGTAAATTTCACATCCAACTTTTCTTGCCAAGGCATGACGCCGTCCCATGTTAATTGTGACGCCGTCAAGAGTAACTTTTAGCCGATTCTTGAGACTTTGTCGTTTTCTTCACTTTAATGCTCCAAAAACGTCCAAAATGCCTCCTTTTCCAGATTTCTCCTCAAAAGTACCTAAAATGACAAAAGGAACGATTTAGGGCAATATTTGATCAAATAAATACGATTTCGGGCTTAAATGACCCCTTAAAAGCGGTACACTTTTCGCCTCATCAAATACCCTTACACTTGAGATTTGCTTGTCCTCAAACAAATGCGCTTTTATTCTAATCAAAATACAAGTTAGGGGTCATTTAATGCAAACATAAAAGTAATTACAACAAATAATCGTTCCACTTCAATCATAATAAGCACGGAGATTACATACTAGCACCTCACAAGTAGTGTTTAGATACTCACATCTCTCAAGTGTCATCAAAATAAATCTCATAAATGAAAACGGAAAATATCTCTCACTACCTGTCATAGCAAATAGATTACCATAGGCTTGGGAAAGGATCGAAAACCTCCTCCACTAGGCGTAAGCACCTAAGATAAACTATCAAAGAGGGCTTTTAAATGGGTTATAACGTTAGGTGCAGGGAAAAGGAAAACACGGTTTTGTTGGATAAAGGATATTTTACTGGTGGCGAGTTAAAGATCTTGATCAATTACATGTACTATACAATGTTGCTAAGCCAAGACTAGACTCGATCTTAAGCTAATGAAAGAAAATAACAAAACATAAACATAAAATAAACATAAAATGAAACGGGATGGTAGTCCGTATGTTTTTTCTACTTTTCTTTTTCTCATTTTTTTGTATTTTTCTTGATTTATTTATTTATTTTTTTTTTTTTTTCTTTTTTTTTTTTTTTTTGCATACACTTTTACCCTACCATCCAAAATAATACATCATAGGGGCGTTGCATCCCCTTACACTTGAACTTTTACATAACTTTACAAATAACTATTCTAATGACTCGAATTAAGATAATTGAAAAACTTGGAGTACTTTTAAAACATTTAGCACATATGGGGGTAATAAATGATGTTCTTCCCCATTACTCCATTACACTAGTACTTTACCCACGAGTCCCAATCGTCCCAAAACAATATGTACAAGGATATGACTCGACTTAGCAACCATGTAATCAACTAGATAATTAACTTGGGTTTAAACAAATGTTGTCACAATAATGCACTAAAGATGAGTGCATACAAGGCAGGCTAAGGCGATTTGGGTGTACATTTAAGTGGGGTGTAACAAATTCTTCCTTTAAGTAAAATGCTTAAAGGTCGAAACGAAAAGATAGGCTCTGAGGGGTGTACTAGGGGTATCGTGTACTAAAAATGAGTACAACGCAAAGGGTGTGGGAGAATTACTTGACCAATGTAGCCAATGTAATTATAACAAAAACACAGGTGTAAAACAATGGGTTAATCCTAATGCCTCTTATCATGTAGTAAATCTAACTACACGAATGTAGTCTCACTTGTGGCCTCGGAATGGTCCTAACGCAAGTTCTAGAATCTAAGTGCTACCGGTACACACATCATAGCATAAATGCTTTTCCTACCAATTCTAGGGGCGAACCTCACATATTTGGGGTGGAAAATTTTTTAGTGGTACGGTTTTTGTGCTAGTCATATAACTCCTATCCATGAGACGCTCATTAAGATCAAAGTTTCACTCCTATATGTTGTAAAAAATTTTAAATTTGGCACTAAAATTACCTTAACAAGTATTTCTCTCAGTTTTATTACACATCTACCATCAAACAAACAAAAATCAAGCGCAATTGTATTCTCAAAAATCGTACTTTTACCCTCCCCTTACACTTAAGATGAACATTGTCCCCAATGTTCAAATGACAAATGTAAAAGCATAAAGTAAAAGAATGAAATCAAATACTCCCCTGATTCGCTCGTTGGATAATGAAATTACACGGTTAAATCTTCCTCCAAAGAGAATGTTGAAGCTCCATGACTAATGCATCGCCATAAGCTTGATTCAAAACATTTCCTTGTCCAAAATAACCTGTTGAACCTGAGAAAACAAACACGAAAACCTGCATAACATCGGCGGGATAAAATCTATATATAAGGATATAATGCTTGTGGAATGATAACTTTGCAGATTCCTGGAGATTATAAGTTGGAGATTTTAATAAAAACTTTTTATGAAAACAAAACTTTCAAAAATTTCTGGAAATTAAATCTGACGCCGTCAGGTTATAACCCCTGACGCCGTCAGAAATGACCTGACAAAAATTTTCATTTTAAGTTTCCGGAAAATTTCTGGAAAAACCTTTACCTTACTTCCTGGAAATTCTGCAAAACATCATTATGACTCGATACAAGCATTTGACTCAAACAAATACGGATATGTATGCTAACTTATTATTATTATGATTCATGTTCATTTGTGTTCTAATAAACCGATTTAGATTTCCCTTACACTTATCTTTTGCAAAATACCTTTATATGTAGTTAAGACGAAGTTAAAAACAACATAAAGCATTTTCACAAAGTACTTTTGAACATGAATCAATACTAATAAAAATTAAACACACATACGGAAACAAATAAAATCAAACAAACAAATAAATAAACACACAAAGCAAATAAAACAAATAAAGCTTGGGTTGCCTCCCAAGAAGCGCTTTTCTTTATTAACGAGTCTTGTAGCTAGACTCAAAGTCACGTACATTACGTGACTCCATCATCGGTCACGGTTCCTAGGCCATTCTCCTTCCCGGTTTTATATTCCGGTCCTAATTTCAAACAATCCTTGTAGAAACCGAATATCCTTTCCATAACATAGTCTACTCCTTTACTTCTATCCTTATCATTCCTATAGTAGACCGCTTGTTTAAGCTCCTTCTCAACATTTGACAAGTGTTGGAATTGTTCTATCTTATATGGCATTTGGTAGCTTACTTCATCGGTCTCATCCTTAAATCTAACTATCCCTAAGGAAGGTTCATAAGTCATTCTAGAGACCTCAACAAATGGTTTTCCAAAAACCACTTGAGTCAAGGATGCATCGACTATTGGGCGGATATCTTCTACAATTACAAAGTCGGTGACATAGGTGAAGTTTCCTACATAAACCGGTAATCCCTTAACTCTTCCCGTGAAGTTACTCATCCAACCCTTGTCAGGGAGCATCCTATACCCAAGTTGATTTTTCATTATCAAGTTGTAGTGGGCTCTAGTCATGATGTTTATGGGCGATCTAAGGTCGATGTAAGCTTTCCACACATGTAGATGTCCGATGTTGCATGGTATGTTGAGATTAGAAGGGTCGCCTATTTCTGTGATTGGTCTACCTAGGAAGTATGGTGTCTCGGGGTCATCGAATAAGTTTGTATGATATGCACGCTCTTCCTTAGTGGGTAGCCTATTGAAGTAGTCCTCATCATCATCTACTTCTTCAATCTCACTTGTCCTAACTTCCTTATCAACCTCGACTTTCCTATCCTCATCCTTAGGTTCACTATTATCCTCATTCCTATCAATTGGTTTAATAGTGACAATGTTGACAAAGTGGACGTGTTTGGATGAAGAGGGGTCTTTTACTTGGGGTCCGCTATTTGTGTTCCTAGCGTCCTTATGTGGAGGTGATAACACTTGGTTATGGAGAGCTTTCAACAAGTTGTCAATTTTATTGGTCATCTCAGTTTGTTGTTGATTGAATTCGGTCTCGAATCTAGCTATCCGAGCTTCTTGAGATGCCATAAATTGAGACATCAATCCTTCAAAGTTATTGGTACTACCATTGCCGGAAGGATTGTTGTTGAAAGTACGGTTCGAGTTGGAACCGCTTGATTGGAAACGATTAGGTGGGTTGGAAGAATTGATTTGTTGTGAGTTTTGGTTTTGTTTCCACCTAAGGTTCGGGTGATTTTTCCATGAGGGGTTGTATGAATCACCATAATGGTTTGGCTCGGGCTTGAAAGTGTACCACTTGTCTCCCGCTCCGTCGGTACGCGAGGATGCGTAGTCCACAAAAGCTTGTTCGGGGAGTTCCATGCAATCACGAGTGTCGTGGGGACCACTACATAATTCACATGAAGAAGTGATTTTGTTCACTTGGCTTGAAGGTTTAGGAGCCTCGTAGGATTTCATGAGAAACTTGACTTGGTCTTCAAGTTCTACGATCCTACGGTCGGAAGTGCTTGAATTGTTCAAAGGCAAAGATATTGCCTTGACCGTTTTATTCAAATCACGGGGATCACTCCAACTTTCGTTGTCATAAAGAGCAAGATCCTCTAGGAGAGCCCATGATTGTTCCGCACTTAGATCACGTAGCTTGCCACCGGCCGATTGGTCAATGGTTTGCCTTGTGGAGAGATTGATATGGTCATAGAAGATTTGGACTTGGAGCCAAAGTTCTATGCCATGGTGAGGGACTTTTTGGAGTAAGTCCTTGAATCGAGTCCATGCCTCGTAGAGAGTTTCGCCTTGACGTTGTTGGAACATCAAGATATCATTCCTTAGCTTGGTAGTTCTTCCCGGTGGGAAAAACTGAGCAAGGAAACGAGTGGTGAGATCATCCCAAGAGGTGATGGATCCTGCGGGTTGACGTTCTAGCCACTGACTAGCTTGGTCCCGCAGAGAGAATTGGAAGAGACGCAATCGGGTCGTCTCTCGAGTGGCAACATCAAGGTCTATAGAATCAACGATTTTAAGAAAGTCCTTGAGATGTTGATTAGGATCTTCAGAACGAAGTCCATGGAATGCGCATCCGCTTTGCACCAACCGGATGGTGTCGGATCGCAAGGGTGTGATATTGGCTCCTTGAGTGAGCTCAATGGTGTTTCGATAGCCGTGGTGGCTAGGACGGGAATACTCTCCTAAAGTACGGGCTCTAGGAGGTGGTGGTGGTTGTTGTGGTGGTGGGTTGTGTGGGTTAAGGATATTACCATCTTCCATGATGTCGGACGGTAATGGTTACGAACAAAGACACGAAGAAAATAGATAGACTAAAGAAAACCTAGAAAAATAAAATAAAAATCTCACTAGAAAGGAATCTAGTGAGTAGACCTAATAGAAATAAAAATTCAACCTAAACAATAACTATTCCCCGGCAGCGGCGCCAAAAACTTGATGCGTGGGTTTTGCAACCTTACAACAGGTTTTACCTCTCGAGGGATCTCAAGAGGCTTACAACCCCACCAGGCAGTGTACCTGACCGATGTAGTATAGTGTAGTGGTAAGTACGGGGGATTGATCGTTCTCCACAGGGAATAGTGTTCGTTAGGTGTGAAAGGCTACTCTAATTAGGTCTAAGGGTTGAGGAAGATTCTTTTTTATGTTTTTTATATTTTATAAAAGCAAGTAAAATCTCGGGTTTTGAAGGAGTGGGCGGAATTAGTTGCTAGTCAACTAACCCAAATTACTACAAATGCAAATAAAATAAAATAACAAAAATGAAAAGTGGTGAGAAACTTATGTGTAGAGAAATGTGTTTACTTAGATTTCCTTACTCCCTAACTATCTTTTACCGGTTAATTAGTGTGTATTAGTCGCGTGGATGACGGGTGTATTCCTTAATACCATTCGTGGGGTGGCGTACTTACTTCCCCAAACTCTACAAGCTCCTACTTCACTCCTATGTCGAGCCGGCTAGGAAGCTCCTAACATGGGATCACTAGAATTCGCTTGTGCATTAAATACAACCATAAAAACCTTTAGTACGCGTTTGGTTCATGTTTCTTAAGACGTTCAAGCAAGTTACCGAATAGGAAGTTAGCCAGTTTTCTTAAGCCTAACATAGATAAACAATCATCCAATACAACTAACAACACACCAACAACCAATAATCAATAGCTAGGTTTCATTAGATCTAAGCAAACACAAGATAAAATTAGCCTAACATGTTAAACAAAAGACAAGCATAAGATAGAATCAAACAACACATAGACATATTGAATGATTAATTGATAACTTATCTTTCAATGAAACATGGAAGATCTCAAGGCAAAAAGCCCTGAAAAAGTAGCTAAAATCGTCTTAGGGTTTTATCCCAAAATTCCACACACTAAGCTCTCCCTTAATGACAAAAAATTAGAAAACTATATATAGACTTTGACATCTGACGGCGTCACCTTATGCATTGTGACGCCGTCACCTCGCCGCTTTTAGGGTTCCCGGATGACCATCTTGACGCCGTCCCTCTTTAGCTCTTCAAAAATCCATTCTGGCTTATCAAGGCTTGACGCCGTCGGATCATGAACGTGACGCCGTCCCCTTATGATTTAAGCCGTGACGCCCTTGATTTAGTTAAAGCGTGACGCCGTCAGAATTCTCATGCAAACTCACTGGCCCGTCATGAGTAAATTTCACATCCAACTTTTCTTGCCAAGGCATGACGCCGTCCCATGTTAATTGTGACGCCGTCAAGAGTAACTTTTAGCCGATTCTTGAGACTTTGTCGTTTTCTTCACTTTAATGCTCCAAAAACGTCCAAAATGCCTCATTTTCCAGATTTCTCCTCAAAAGTACCTAAAATGACAAAAGGAACGATTTAGGGCAATATTTGATCAAATAAATACGATTTCGGGCTTAAATGACCCCTTAAAAGCGGTACACTTTTCGCCTCATCAGTGCTCATAATGTGAATTAGCGAACAAGCACTAAGTTTAAGCAGTGTTTGGGGAAATTAAAAGAGTAACTCATTATGCTTAATGCCTTTATGCATCAGAAAAGTATGATTGAATGCGGTAGCTAATATGATGTAGCTTATTACCCTTCTCAATAGATTGATTATAATGGTGACGGGCTGTTAGAATGCATCTTAAATTCATATTTGTATACCACAGCAAACGCCTGAACAATGGTCATTGCAGGTTGAAGGTGATGTGATGTCCTTATTTGTGTACTGCACGTTTTGCACGCAAAGGTTTGACTTTAAGTTTGCAATTTTGTTTATTGTTGCAGGGACAGTTGACGGGACAGGCATGCCAAAGGCTTTTAACAACAGAATCAGGAACCGACCTGCATATGCAACATGCAAAAGGAGGTTAATGGAAATGGGCACAGGTACTTTCTAGTACTATGGCAGGCCGTTATGTAATTCTTGGTCAATTTTGATGTCAGTTATTTTTTTAGCATCCAATAACTGTTGGCCTGCATAATTCAGAACCTGTGGATTCCACATCCGACCGTGGAGTAACAACCAGACCATCAAGTTCTCGCAGATGTATGTCATCCCCTTTTAACTTTGCTCATTTCAGTTAAATTGCAGAGTTGGTCATCAAAAGATTTGTAACGTGCTTCTTAGACAGTTGAATGCAGATAAACATTAGGTCCCCATATAGTCATTCATGTGAATATGTTTCTAATTACCTACCCACCAAATGTGCTATGTAATTGTTATTATAGGCATATCAGAAACTGATTGCACCACAAACGAGAACAAATGTGACTATCCCAATGGGGCGAGAAATGCCTGCTCTACAAAACAGGTCTACGATGCATGTGTCACGCATAGGTCGGCCATATATGGAGAGATCATGATCTTTTCTTCTATTTTGCATACTTTTGTCTTACAATATTTTTATAATTGATATTAACTTTCTTATACATCATTCATTGTAGATGCATCAGAAACAGTGATGGCGCCACAAACGGCAGGAAATGTGGCATGCTCGATGGGATCACATATACACCTTCCACAAACAGCCGAATCATCTGGGTCTGTGGCACAGGGCGGGCACACACGTCATCTTGAAGGTGACGGTCACACACGACAAGGCCAGTGCATTGAAACGACCTCTGTTGCTTCTAGCCATATGGATCAACGAACATACATGGAAGAAGGGCTGGCACAAGCAAGTACCATATGTCCGATATTTGTAGTTTCAGCCATTCTCGATACATTGGTACATGTAACTGTATGATGAATATGGCTTTCGGACCACGACTGTTCACACAAACGCGTATGCTGATCGCAAAAGGAGATTCCATGAAATGCGAGCAGGTTAGTTCAAATGTCAAGACAATACAGCTTTACAGTTTTTGCATAACGTCGGTTACCAGTTTCTTAATAATCTTATTTGATTGTCATCATAGCCGCATATGGTTCGCTCGCCTCGGGTTCACGACAACATGTGTGGACAATAGGCGTTTCATCACCCGCATGCCAGTGTTAGTAACGCCTCATTCCATTTTAATGAATTCAACATACATGTTAAAAGAGTCTTTCATTTAGTTGGTATCATTGTCAGTCAAACAAGTAATTGCAGAATCTTTGTGACACGTTGTCAATTTAGTGTACATCACCACCTTTGAAGTCACATGTTTACAGTATCTTCATCTGCACCAAAACCAAGTATGATTGAATGTGGTAGCTAATATTATGTAGCTTATTACCCTTCTCAATAGTAACTATTCTTAAGAGACTACCCAGCGGTTGGCAAGCGTGATGATAACGAATCTGAAGGCCGGCCGAGGTCTTGATCCAAATGAGTCGGACAACAATGGAAGAACTACTTTGGTATGCACATATTTGATTGCAAATTAATTATTACTGATTGGGAATATACCTCAATTTGACTTTCATAGTGTTTTGTGATTTTCTCAGCATATAGCAGCCTCAAAAGGAAGTGGACCCCTCGAGACTTGGCTGACCAACAAGGACATGAAGATATAAAGAATCTCTTCTTGACCGTTAAGTTCACAGATGACCACCAGTTCACCATACCTGCACCCGCACTACTCGTGCCGATCCCTGAAGAAAAGTGTGTCCGTGATTCCCCGCGCGTGAAGTTTCTTGGGAGGTTCAAAAGTGAGCCAACAATTCAGTCCGGTTCACAAGATGCAGATGACAGATCTTTGGGTCGATCATGTAGAAGACGAAGAGGTGATAATTATCACAATTCTCTTTTCGGGATAATGTCAAATTCTACAAAATGTAATCTTATTTCGACAATTATTCAATGTTTGAAATAAAATATTTTAGACCAATTTGCCCCGTTTCCTTCTAACACCTATTTTTATTGTGTCCTTAAAAAATCAAGTGTAACCCTGATCGACCCATTTATTACTACATCTTCGATTCTTCAGGAGTCTAAACATAGACATAAGGAATCATTCATATCCGTGATATTAAACCAGGTTCTAACTACATGTTATCATAAAGCAAAATTGGTGGCAGATGTATCAAGGTCATTGGTGATTTGTTGCTGATTCCATATGTGCTATTCGTGACTAAAGAAATATTATTGGCAATTATTCCTTTGTTCAGGTATGAGGTTGAGTAGTTGAAACAGTTTGACTATCGGCGTCCTTAAAAATAACAATTAACTTTCTTTTAAAATTATTCAACCGTAAACCAATAGCCTAACAAAATAAAATGAAATCGGCATCCTTAAAAATAATTTTACGTTAACTAACACCATCAAAATTATAATTACAAGTCATGCCCGCCCGATGGGCGGGCTTTGAAGTCTAATATATATATATATATATATATATATACTAGACAAAAGTGTAATTAGAAAGAAAAGTGAGAAAAAAAGTTATAGGGTAAATTTGCAAATATCTCAAACTTCAGGTTAAGTTTTGAAACCCCCCCCCCCCCCCCCCCCCCCCCAAAAAAAAAAAAATTCCCGCCAAAATAATTTGTTTTTGGAGCCACAAAAAAAAAAAAAAAAAAAAAAAAATCCCGCCAAAAATTTTATAACTATGATGCACTTTTTTATTTTGGTGCATCACAGTTATAAAATTTGGTGCATCATAGTTATAACTAATTTTTATAACTGTGATGCACCAAAATAAAAAGGTTCATCATAGTTATAAAATTTTGGCTGAAAAAATTTTGACTGGAAAAAAAAATTTTTGGCCCCCCAAATTTTTTTTTTTTGGTGAGGTGGGGGGTGGGGTTGGGTAGTGTGCGAATATACAAAACTTCCCTTAAAGAATGAAGAAAAATACAATAAGGTCCCTGTAGTTTGGTGTAAAAAAAAGAGGGAATGAGAGGGTGATTTGTACACTTTTCTACCAAAGTGGATTTTTTTTATAGAACCAATATATATATATATATATATATATAGGGGAGTTCTATTGAGTACCCATATTAGATGCAGTACTTTACAGTACTATTTTAGACTAATCTAGACCCTTGGATCATTTGATCAATGGTTAATAATACATGATGGCATTTATGTATATAATTTAAATTTTCTTTTGGCTGGAAATGTATTAGTAAGGGCAAGATAGTAAAAAACTATTTTTTTTTTCTTTATTTAAAAACGTTTTGTGATTTTGACTAAATTTTAGGAAGTTGAAAAAAATTTAAAAATGTTCATTTTTTTTTTCTCCTGAAAATCCTTAATCGTAGAATGTTTACATCTTTTTTAATGAGCTGTGCATATATGCTCCTTTTTATTTTCTTGGTCTCTTTAATATTTTATATAACCTGTATTTTCTACTATGGTCTAGGTAACACGTGAATTACATTTAACATTTAATTCTTTAGACTTCAAATTATAAAACCAAAAACATAAACATTATATATAAATTAGATGTCACATATCAAATACAAATGTCTAAAAAAACAAATACATTTTAATGATTATACATGTGTGCACTCTTATGATCTTTTGTATAAATTGCTAGCAATCACATATGCACAATCTAAACACATATGCACAATTTAAAACATATATGCATACTTTTTCATTGATTTTATATCAATCTTAAAAACATATGCACACTCTCATATTGATTTTATATCAACCATAAAACATATATGCACACTTCCAATTATTTTATATACATCTTAAAACATATATGCACACATTTTTCATTGATTTTATATCAATCATAAAACACATATGCACCCGTTGCTTATATCAAATTATGCAAACTTTTTTTAACATAACAAGTGACATTTTTTTTTTTGAAAAGTGAATTTCGTTGAAACTTTGTGTCGCGATTCGACAGCGGGAGGTCTAGCTTACGTTGTCTTTAACCGGGCCCGCGCTAGAGAGCTCACTCGAAGTAGAAATGCCTATTCAAATACCTGAGGGGGGGAAAACCCCCTACTAATCCGCCCGAAGGCACGACAATTAATAGGGGTAAACCCTGCCCCCTCAGACTTGAACCTGAGTATACCCAAGCCAAACCCTCATAGAAGGACTTCCTAATATCTCACAGTTGGCATTAGTGTGATTTGAACTTGAGACCTAAAGGTCACCAAGGAAAGTCCCAACTATTAGACCAACTCATCATTGATAACATTATAAGTAACATAATATATATACATATGCACATCACAAATTCTTCACATCAGTGTCACTGTATGTCTCATTACTCTGATGTATAGCGTCATTGAACTTTAACTCCCATAAATTTATTCATAACGCTCTTAAATGCATGTGGCAAGTTGAAAAGCATGTTACACTTTGTTTTGCCATTGTATAATGAAGTCTCTCTTCTGTCTCGAAGTTTGGATGATGCGGAGTTCAGAAATGAGGTTAAATTTCAAATACAGGAATATAGACCAAAAGCTTCTCATTTAGACTAAAAGAATTTGTGTTTGTATGTAACTATGTGAGAGGTCATATTTTTGTGATTGTGAAAAAGGCAACTATAAACCAGGCACTTACAGATCAAGGTGCAACCAATCTTAAAAAAATTGAGTGCTTTTCTATAGGCTAATTTACAGTTCGGTTAGGGTATGTTTGGCATATAAGATCTTTGTTTGGCAGACATAATTTTTAAGGGATTATAAAGAAATAATATTTCATAATCTCTTAAAACCAAATGTTACCTCATGTAGTTTATAAAAATAACTTCTTTTTATAATCTTCATCTCCAGCACCATCTCCAGAACCATCTCCGGTTCCAACAACAATTACTTTTGCCAAACATACCCTTAATAGTGAATAGAATATAATTCTACAACCTGTGTTCCGTTGAAACTTCTTGTTTAACAAGAATAAACAAAAATAACCCAAATAGAAAAAAGAGACTTAAATCTCGAACCACTTCCGTTTTTCCATTTTCTACCTAGCCTCTATCAAATTATTAAATGACAATCAACATAAACAAACTTATGACTCAAAGAGATATATTGGTATATCGGAACTCACCACCATGGCAAGAAGCCAGTTTTGCAAAGTAAATGGTTCAACCGTTCAAGATCCAAAAAATATACTAGCAACTGGGTCCTCCTCCAGGAAATAAAATTAAGAGCAAACTGTATGGTAACGCAAGGCTTGCGTTATGGCCTACATGGACTGTCTTTAACGTACATTAGGCTTGAGTTACCACACCGCTGCCTTGCGTTAAGGTCCTGCGTTAACACTTTAACGCACGTTAACCCTGCTTTTTTTTTTTTTTTTTTTTTTTTTTTTTTTTTTTTTTTTCTTCCGATTTAAATGCGTTTTGGCGTGTATTTTGGTGTATGTTTGTATAACATGTGTGTGTGGCGCTGCAGCTTTTTAAAGGTCGAAGAAAGCAAGTTTGGTGTTTTACATTTTCAGTCCTTTTTTTTTTTTTTTTTTTTTTTTTTTTTTTTTTTTTTTTTTTTTTTTAGCTTTTTTTCTATTGTTTTTCAAAAGTAAAAAAAAAAAAAAAAAAACTAGTTATTGTAAATTTTAGTTTTGTAACTTTAAAGAAAATGTTTTTTTGTATTTTATAAATGAAAAAGGAAAAAAAAAAGTGAGGCCTAAAATGTGGTGTTAAGGTTGAGTTATGATAAGAGATGATTTTTTTTTAGTTAAAATTGAAAAGATTAAAGCTGATGTGACGCTGACATAGCACTGAGTGAAAGTTTAATCCAGTGTGATGACACCCTCTGCTCATACTTTTCTTGGGCTCACTTTTCTCCATATCAGATGTTGAATTCACTATATTACTCAAATCAAATCATGGACTAAAGAAACAACAACACTACAACAACAAACCCAATCCCGCCGTGGCAGGGTGTGGGGGAGGTGGGATGTAGACAGATCCTACCCCTACCCCAAGGAAAACCCAGGGGTAGAGAGACTGCTTCCAAAGAGACCTCCGGCAAGTGCATGTGTGCGCGTGAGAGAGCAAAGGCAGGAGAGCAACCGAAAAAACAAAGCAGACAACAAGCAGGCAAAAGAGCAGGCAAAAAGCAAACACAGAAACGCAAACACAAAAACAGAGAAGAAACGCACGGGGCACAAAAAGCAAAGAGCAAAGAACCAAGGAAAAAACAGGCAAACAGAGGCACAAAAAGCTAAGGCACAAAACAAAACAGACAAAGCAAAGAGGGCAACGCAAGGGGCCTAAAGCTAAGGCAAAGCAACCAAACAAAGCAAAGCAAGACAACGCACGGGGCCTAAAGCTAAGGCAAAACAACCCAACACCTAGCCTAAGCTACCCGCAAATCCTAATTCTATCCCTCCACGCCTTCCTATCTGAGGTCATGTCTTCGGACAAGAGCAGCTCCTTCATGTCGAGCTTAAGTCTATCCTCCCATCTGAGTTTGGGTCTACTCCTCCTTCTCACACCGTCCACCTCATGGACTAAAGAAACAAGTTCATGAAGAGATTTGAGAGCATAAGGATCTAGATCATGTAGCATATTCCATTCATTTATCTTATTCCCACCAGTAACCTTGATGTTGTTGGCAGCCATGCTCATCTGGTATATAATTGATTTAGTTTCAATGTTGTGATACAATAGAAATGAACAAAGAGATGTAAAATAATAACCAACCTGTTTGTTCATTATTACTCGCACAAAGTGAAGTCTTACACAACATATGATTCTGTACAAATCATGAACGAAGATATTAAATCTCAGTTATATATTCGGTCAAGGAACATCGATATAGATCTACACATAAAAAAATATTTCAAAAAATAAACCTGTTATTGCCTTGGTAGATACCGAATTAAGATGACGTTGAAACCAAGAAAATCGAATTAAACCTGTTACAACAATTGATTTTCGTTAGGGGCGGCTAGGGTTTTGTGGGTTGAATTGGGGATTGATAATTTTTATAACTAAAAAATCTATGATAAAGATTTATACGTAATAGATCTGTGAGGAAGTTTAACACAAATAAAAACCTCTCCTTTTTTTAGGATGTAGTCAGATTTGAGATTAATTGTGTTAATGTAAATTACCATAAATAGCCTTGGATAATAACTTGAATTAAATAAATAGAAACTAATTTATTAAATTCTGATTAGTTAAGGATGGTACCGTACCGTAAAGTACTGTATTTAATATGGGTAATGTATAGAATACAACACTATATATATATATATATATATATATATATATATATATATATATATATATATATATATATATATATATATATATATATATATATATATATATATATATGGATGAGATCAAATAAAAAGAGGATTTTTGGTAAAAAGAATAAGAAGAATTTTAGACATTTGATTTAAAATCAATGAATAAGATTAACTTTGATCCTAACTAACTATTAAGGGTATAAAAGTAAAACTATAATCCTAACAACCTTATATAACAAAACCCAACTATATACTATACTATAATACTATACTATAATTCTTCCCCTTTCTTCACCACAATTAAGGTGTAATGTACAAATTCTTTATTTATTATTATTGTTAATGAAACATCATCATAGATAAAAGCAAATACATAATGAAAATAATATACAAGTAACTTGTTGCAGGTACATTATTCTTTAGCCAACAAAATGAACCTTGGTAGTTTCGACAACAACAGATTGGCTAGCAAAGCTTTCAATCTCACCAACTTCAGATAACTCCAAGTTTTGCACATTCATGGCTTCCCTATTGTCGCTATCCTTCTTTTTCCAGAGAAACACAAAACTAGTAGCCAACAAAATTATACCTTTGAACATCCTGCAACAGCTGTTGAATATCTAATATCTTGCTCTAAAGTGCTGAAGGGATTCTTTACGAGAACTAACAATCAACCCCTGAAGAAGCAACAGTGATCATGTAAGAACATATGCACGTACCATGAAAAATGTATTAATCCATATGTACTCACCTTAGAGTCTACTAGGTATATCTTCTTACGGGTCTCTTCAATAGGAATGTTTGTCTAAAAACAGTAAATAAAACGATAAGAAAGTTAGCAGTTGCTAACGCATGTTACATAAATGTACAATTTTACTTAAGCAAAAAGACAGTACCTTGGTTGACATCTCAAGAGCTATAAGCTCTGCTATACCAGTTCCAGCCTGAAATATAAGCATGAATAGAATGTCAGTGAAACTGGAGCGTCCAATTGTCCAAAATCCCAATGATCAGTTTGCCAGGGTCTAGAAGAGCTTAAAATAGTTTTCAAATAAATGAGCTCAAATATAAGGGACTCACTTCCCCAGGAACCAAGGAACAAGAACATGTGATCATCCAAGCTACCGCCAAGTACTTTCAGAGATGCAACAAGACCAGCAAGAACCACAGATGTAGTCCCCTACAAACTAAAGACTCAAAAGTTATACAGGGATATCAAAGACTAGCCTAATGAAAATTCATCAATCAATTATATTGTATACCTCTATATCATCGTTGAACACTAAATGACTAGTTCTGTATTTGGACAATAGCTCAAATGCATTGTGGTTTGCGAAATCTTCAAACCATCTTCAATGCCCTAGAATTAAAATACACACAAAGCTGGTTTTGAAATATTTTTCAATCATACTTTTAGCTTTTTTTCCATGCCATATGTTAGTAAATTGCAATATGCTCCATGTCAAACATTAGTATAATGTCATGTTGCAGGAAATCCTATTGACGAATAGTTTTAGGTGTTAACCAAATTAAGTGACGATTCAAACTTGGCAAACCTTAAAACGTGGATCAAATACAAATTTCGGAAGTTCCTTCTCCCATTTCGAGAATGGGGCCACCCCACGGTCCTTGAGCATCTCCTGGATATTCCACAAGTAAAAAACTAAAATTATATGCAATACGATTAAGTGTTATCGATACTGCGGTTGGAAATCCGGATGTTGGTTCAGGTTCAGTTTTGGTTATAGTATAGATAGTTTTTGAATGTTGATTAATCTGATATTAGAATTAATGGTGCTAAGGGGTTTGTTCTTGGCTAAAGAAATCAAATTTGTAAACTGTTTAGTATATTTCTGTAGCGATAAAATTCACCTTTTACCCAAAAAAAAAGAAATATATATATCAAGTATTATCAATGAAGACCCTAGATAACTGGCATGATCTATTACTTAATGAAGTACAGAATTTTCCATTTTAACTGAGTATGCCCATCACAGAAAACCGACCATGCTTTGATAAGATAATAGGTGTAACATGTAAGATCAAAACGCCATTTCTGCCAATAAGTTCCAACCTCACACGCTGTTTGTATACACCGCCCTTAAGTGGGTCTCACACCTAAACTCTTTTTTTTGTTCATATTTAGAGTATGTCGGTTTCTGAACATGTATATGTATCATGTTCAAATATAAGAGCTATCATGGTTGTAGGCTTGTAGCCAACCACCAGAAAGCCGTGGCAAGACCAATAAATTTATAAATGTTGGTTTCTTTAAGAAAATAATAAAAAACTACAAAATACCTTGAATTGAGCGGCACGGTGCTCACTAGATGGTCCACTGTCTAGATCCTCCGAATCTGAAGAGCTATTTGATAGATTTCCATCAGCATTTTCATCTTTCACCTTATCTTTTCCATTCTCACTATGTGATCCCTTCCCTGCTTGATAAACTGGTGCAGACCCGTTCAATTCAGATGAGATTGGTCCTGTTGGGGCTGTGTGTGACAAGGTCACCGGGGCGGTGGAATCTTGCAGTTTCTTTTTAATCAAATCCAGTGCAGATGACGATATAGGTACACCTGATACTGCAGGAGATATGGCGTCACGGCCACCTGTGTTAATAGCAGGGGCACTTAAGCTTATAGAAGCGGATCCTTTTTCAGTTAATGTGGCAGCATTAGGCACTGATGTTGATTGTTCTTTCAAAGCATCCATCTCCTGCTTCTTTTTTAGCTCACTCACATCTGTAGGTATTTAATGCACTAAATCATACATCTTCACCAAGAAGATGCTGATTTCCAACGCGTATCACTTTGACTAACTTTCTATGAAAACTAATGCACATTAGTGCATTTTTAATGCACACGCAATGTAACCTCAAACAAATAAGGATTTCACAAACTTTGTCACATTCCTACCAACATTATATGAAACTTATGCACATTTAGCCATTAATTAATGCACATTTAGCCATTAATTAATGCACATTTACAATTTGCAAAACAGTTTATTTGCATAACTCATGATTATCCAAACTTACCACACGTTTACTAACTGCCTACAAAAATCAATGCACATTTACCCAATTTTTAATGAACACGCAGTGTTATTCTACATAACACACGATTACCAAAACATAATGCACATTTACTAACTCCCTACAAATATTAATGCATATTTAACCCATTTTTTAATTCGCAAAACACTGCTATTCCACAAAACTAACGATTATCCAAGTTCACCGCACATTTACTAGTTGCTTACAAAAATAAGTGCACATTTAGCCTATGTTTTTAATGCATAAAGCAGTGCCATTTCATATAACACATGATTACCCGAACGTATCACAGTTTTACTAATTTCCTATAGAAATTAATGCACATTTAGCCTATTTTTTTATTACAAAAAACATTGTTATTTCACATAACTCACAAATACCCAAACATATCCTATTTTTCACAACAATCTCTGGAAATTGATGCACATATATCCTATTTTTCACAACAATCTCTGGAAATTGATGCACATATATCCACTATTAACAAAGCAAATTTAGATTAATAAAATCATTGCCTGTGGAATTTAAAGTTTTTAATTAGGCAAATATTCTTGATCTTCATTCCCCATCATTGCATATATTTTTGTTGCCACTTAACACAATTTTTTCCCGTTAAATCACCGACTGCAGATTTGATTAGCATTAAACCATTGTTTGCATCTTGAAGTTGCAAATTTTTGATGTATTTCTCGACGAATATTGTTTGCAGATTTGATGATTGTATTATGGAAATTGATCGTAATTTATTGAGATTATCGCGGATTGTGGATTGGGGATGATCGGAATTGGGGATTAGAAAGAGAGAGAGAGAAAGTAGTTAGATGACAGAGAAAGTGAGAAGGTAAAATGTAATAAAACGTGATAAGTCGTGTGTTTGTATTTTTTGGTTAAAAGACCGTTTTGCCCTTCCGACCTTAATTAAGTTTAGAGTTAACTACATTTTTGGTCCTCGTGGTTTACCGGGTATAACGATTTTGGTCCAATAGTTTCATTTGTAACGGATCTTGTCCTATATCCGACGACCCGTAACACTTTTGGTCCAATTTTGTTAATGCCGTTAGTTTGACTTTCGTTGACTGTTAAATGAGAGGGTAAATTAATCATTTTATGCAAAAACCAACTCCTTATCATTCAAAAATCTGTATCCACTAAGTTATCACAGATCCATCTCAAGGAAACCTACGCAAAATGATCTAAACCCAGATCTACAAAACTTCTTCAACCACTCACATCTTTAACCTCAAAACAGATCCAGTTTTAACCTCAATAACCTCAAAACCCTAACCCTACCAACCAGCTTCATCTTCGTCTCTATTCCATCGTCACTCCACCACCGTTCACGGCCATCACACCACCGTCACTACAACCATGTTCTTGTGTTTTCTTTAGTTAAGCAGAAGATTAAGAGGGTGGATGGCGATATGATGATGGTTTGTTTGGGTCGAAAGATTGACTCATTGGTCGAGATTTTAAAGGTATAAGGAGGTGTTGGTGATGTTACGCTTCCGTTTGATAATGGGTTTTATGAGAAGTAATCAGGAGGTTGAGGTTGAGGAATTTGGGAGTATTAGGCAGTTGGGCTGTGGTGAGTATCAAAACGGGGTGTTGATTGATTTGAGTTCTAGTGGGTGGATGTAGGATTTCATCAAGAACCTTAAAGAACACATCTTTATCGTTTTCCCACTAGTTAAGCTTCTTTGGAAAACATTCTCAAGTCCCTAATTTGTGGGTTATGAACATAAGATGTTTTTTTATGTCATCTTTTGGGTGGCAGTGGTGGTGATGGCCAATGGTTAGAGGTGGTGGTGGCCGGAAGTTGTACAATGGCGAGTTATCGGTATATCGCGTGCTGGATCTTGTTGTTCAGAACAAACAATCACAATGCTTCTTAACTCACTTTATGATGCCACTAATGACCAAAACAAACCCATTTTGAAAAAGGAATCAATTAGGCTTCTTTACTTAGTTTGTGCTAGTCATCCTGATTTAACAGCTACCCATTTGACCAAAATTATATCCCACATTGTTAAAAGGCTTAAAGATTCTGATTCTGGTGTTAAAGATGCTTGTAGGGAGTCTATTGGGAATCTTTCCAGTTTGTATTTTAAGGGTTTTGTTGGGAATGGTGGTCAAAGTAGATGCACTTGAATTGGTGAAAACTTGACAACACTTGAATTGGTTGGAGTATAGTGTGAAGGTGGATAGAGCGTTTTGTTTGTGTTGTTATTTGTTTAGAGATCAGTTTGGGAAGCAAGGTGGGAGTGATGCGTTTGTGATGTTGTGAATACTGAGTATCCAGTGGTGGAACCGAGTGTTGAGTTCAATGGGTTGAAGCCATTGGTAACTGTGAATTTGAAACGGAAAATGAGTTAAACCAAGAGCTTTTTCTTGTATGTGTTGAATATACTTCAGGTTCCCATTATATGACACTTTTGCATTTGGTTGATTTGTTTCCATTGGTCGTTGAGGTGCTAAAATATGTTGAAAAAGAAGGCGATAATGATTTCAGCCAACGGCAAGCAAATGGTCTTCAAATAGTGTTGTTGTTATTGTAAAACTAGAAATGTTTGATGGTTATTGTAAAACTGGAAATGTTGGATGGTTATTGTAAAACAGAGTATGATGGATGGTTATTGTAAAACTGGAAATGTTGATGTTATAATTAATACATTGATGGATGGTTATGAATGATTTTGTCAATTCCCAGTAAAGCTACTAGATGTTCATTAGATGGTTATGAATGATTTTGTTAATTCCCAGTAAAGCTATGCTAGGAACCTGGACACACGATTAAGGTGGTTAAACCTTGTGACTTTGTGTGTATGATATGTTGTGTTAAAATGATTAAGTGCGCGGAATTCACTCAACCAAACTTAGAAGGTTGTGTATGTTATGGAAATGGAATTGTTATGTTTGTTAGTTAGCAATGAACACATAAAGATTATCATCAAACGATTCAGTATTATTAATGATAATAATACGAGTGATCTTGAAATATCACTAGGGTTACAACCTTGAATCTTAAGTTTTTCTAACTTGTGATATATTTGTGTTTGTTCTTATCTAACAGTTATATGTTCTTACAATAACACATATGCATGGACACTTGACTACAACTCTAATATCACAACTAAGATCTCTTTTATAGTCCAAAAGATCTTTACATATTGCTTAAAGTCTTAGCCGACTTACTTTGTTAACTTATCCTTTTGAGTGTCAGTACATAAGATACAACATGTATCTATGTATACAACTTGTTAACTAAGCACATGGGGTAAGATATTATCTACCGTATATTGTTGACCAAAATACAATAAATATCTTTTCGATCTTATCCACTCATCAGCAGAATGTTCACTATCAGCAGCAACGAGTTATCGCTATCAGCAGGAACAAGTTATCGCTATCAGCAGAATGAAATGTTCTAGCAGCAGAAACCATTTGCACTAGCAGCAGAATTACACTTAGAGTATTTCTTGGATTAGAACCCGATATTAGACATCTTGAATATTTAATTCCCAACAATCCTCCCCTAAACATGTGAACCATTTCAAACATGTTTCTGAATTAAATCTTGGATTGAAGATCTTTCAAACACTTATGTTCTTCAAGATTGAATATCTTCTCAGTAATTCATCTGCTTTGCTCTTCTTTGACTTTAACAATATCAAAACATATTGAACCAATCTTGGACTAAAAGATGGTGCAATTTCCTTGGATGGAGGAATTATAAGAGGCAATGATGCTGTGTATCTTGGATGCTTGTTTCAACAAGTGAAATCATCTAACCAGCATGTCTTTGAAGTGAAATTGAAACTTTTCTTCGTTTGATCTAGATAGAACTTTCTCCTTTGGAATGCTTCATCCCTTCTGAATATATATAATACTCCAGAATAAGCTCTATTCTTGTCATTTTCAACCTCCTCATCATCTTGTATGCTCTTGTCTTCTCCTTCCATATATTGGTTTTTCTTCCATTCTGGGCTATTATTTCCTCCCCTGAAGCAAATAACTTTTGTTTCCTCCCCTTGTTTGGAAGATCTCACTATGTACCAAAATATCTTTCCTTATCATCTGATACAGCATTTAGAACTTGTTGTCAGACAATGTTGTACATGAAGCCATCAATTCCTTAAGAGTTTAAGTTACTGCCCTCATCACTTCTAGGTGTGTTAACTCCTATGAGAGGTGAATCAGTGGACATTTCAATTCATGATCCATCAATGGATGGTTTTTGTGAATCCTTGAAAATCCTTTTAAGAAATCATTTGACTTATTAGTATGTTCATGATTTTAGAATTGAAAAATCATACTACTTTCAACCATTTTGAAGGAATCAAGTGTATAACAGACACTTAATCAGCATTTCGGTTTAAAGCAACCTCTGGTTGTGTGAGAACCAATATTTTTCAGTTATAAATAACTGCCTGTGTAAAGATAAACCTATTCAAAAGGCTTTCTTGACAGGGTTTCCAGCTCATAGTAATTGTTACCTCTAACACAAGTGTTAGATTCACTTTTACTAGCTGTTCTTTCTATCAGATGTCCTCAGACTTGCACAATATACTTAAAAGTATAAAATGATAGAAAGTGAGTTGCATCAGTTACTATCTGATCAACTAAGTCATCAATTCAATGTGAAATATCATAACTAGATTTCAAGAAAGAAGTTTTAAGGAGTTTTGAATTCCCAAACTCAGTCCATCATAAATCTATTATGGTCAGCAGCTAATATCTCAATTCTGTTGTTTCCATTTCACTTGAAAACATCCTTTGTGTTTACATATTCATACCTGAAATTGTTAGTCTAAAACCAAAAGAACAAAATACAAAGTACTTGTCTTGCATTAGAATAAACATATGACTAACCGTATGAATAACACAATTTACATTTGTACCATTAGCACAAACTTTTGTAATAACAGCAGTATCATATAAATCAGCAGCAACAACAAAAATTTATTTACAAAAACACATCATATTGAAAATTTAAAGATTAAGCATTCCAATACTTGCTACCAAGTACTGAAACCTTGAAACATCAAAAGCTTTTGTTAGCAGATCTGCAAAATTATGTTCTGAAGCAATTTTAAGAACTTGAATTAATCTTTTCTCATTGCAGTCTCTTATAAAGTGATGTCTAATTTCAATGTGTTTTGTTTTATAATGTTGCACTGGATTTTTAATAATACAAATTGTACTACTATTATCAATATGAATAACAGTGTTTAAGAAATTGTACCCATAATCAAGGAGTTGGTTTTGAAGCCATAGAACTTGACTAGAGCAACTTGCAGCAGCTATGTATTCAGCTTCAGTTGTTGAATTTGCCACACTTGTTTACTTCTTACACTGCCATGAGACAAGTCTACACCCAAGGAATTGACATCCTCCAGTTGTTGACTTTCTGTCCAAGCTAGCACCAGCATAATCACTATCCGAATATGCTACCAAGTCAAAAGGAGATTCTCTTGAATACCATAGACCCAACCTTGGTTGACCCTTGAGATATCTAAAAATTCTCTTGACTGCAGTTAAATGAGAAACCTTTGGAGTAACTTGAAATCTTGCACAAACACAAACAGGAAACATGATATCAGGTCTAGATGATGTAAGGTACATCAAAGAGCCTATCATAGATCTGTAAGTATGTACATCTACACTCTCTCCATCTTCATCTTTCAGAAGGTGCTTCTCAGAGTCCATTGGTGTGCTTGCTATTTTTGAATCAGCAAATTGAAATTTTCTAAGTATCTCTGCAACATATTTGTCTTGAATAATAAATATGCCTTCAGATGATTGCTTAACTTGCAAACCCAAAAAGAATGTAAGTTCTCCCATAGAACTCATCTGAAACTTATCTTTCATAAGTTTCTCAAACTCTAAACACATATCTTTCCTAGTAGATCCAAAGATAATGTCATCCACATACACCTGCAATAACAGAAGATCCTTCTTGTGCTGTTTGATGAACAGTGTCTGATCAATCTTTCCTCTTTGAAATCCATTTTCTAATAAGTAGGAAGCTAGTGTTGCATACCAAGCTCTTGGTGCCTGATGAAGGCCATATAGAGCTTTCACTACTCTGTACACTTTATTTGGATGTAATGGGTCAATGAAGCCTGGAGGTTGTGAAACATACACCTCTGGTTCAATTTTACCATATAAAAATGCACTCTTGACATCCATTTGGTAGACTGTGAAGCCTAAAAATGAAGCATAAGCTAAGAAAAGCCTAATTGCCTCAATCCTTGCTACTGGAGCATAAACCTCATCATAGTCTATCCCTTCTTCTTGTGTGTACCCTTGCGCTACTAATCTAGCTTTGTTCTTGATCACAATTCCTCTTTCATCCCTTTTGTTCTTAAAAACCCATCTAGTGCCAATTACCTTCACACCTGTAGGTAAATCAACTAGCACCCAAACCTTTTGAATCTTGAACTGAAGAAGCTCTTCTTGCATAGCCTCTAACCAGCTTGAATCATCTAGGGCGATAAGAATTGTCTTTGGTTCAGTTTGTGAGAGAAAACATATAAACAAGCAAGAGTTTAAAAGCTCATGCTGTTTTGAAGCATAAAGGGCATCAAGAAGCCCTTGTTGGTCTGAAGACATCAATTGTTGTCTTGTCTTCACACCTGACTGTATATCTCCAATCACATGTTCCAGGGAATGAACTTTGTGAATTCTTGTTTGTGGTGTAGAAGGAACTTGATAAGATGGTGGAAGATTACCCAAATCTACCTCATTATCTGAGAATTCTGCTTCTTTTGTTTTTGAAGGGCCATCAGCAGAGTCAGTTGGCCGAACAGCAGAATCAGTAAGCTTAGCAGCAGAGTGCTCTGGCTCATCAGCAGAATGACCAGCAGGAACAGAGACACTACCAGCAGCAACAGAAATACTACCAGCAGAAACATTTTGTTGTTCCTGAGTTCCATATTCTTTACTTTCATCTTCAACATCTTCTTTAGCCTTACTAGAAGAAGATTCATCAGTTGTCGAAGTTGATTCCACAATTGAACTTGACCATATTGGCATTATCACATCATTTTGATCTTTCTCTAACTCTGCCTCATTTGTTGTATTTGAACCTGCAAAATCATTAGTTTCTGCAACAAAAGGCACATAATTCATTGAATTTGTTAGATACTCTAGATCAAATAGCCATTTTGGTCCTTGACCTTCTACATTGGATTTGTTTTCTAAAAACTCCACATGTAGATTTTCTTCTACTATCTCTTTTCTTGTGTTGTAAACTCTAAATGCTTTGCTATTAAGAGAATAACCAACAAAGAAACCTTCATCTGCTTTACTATCGAATTTTCCTAAATGGTCTAAGGTATTGAGTATTGTCACATGACATCCAAAAGGTCTAAGAAATCCTATTGCAGGAGTTCTACCATTAAAAAGTTCATATGATGTCTTATTGTGAGGCTGCACAACTAAAACTCTATTTTGAACATAGCAAGCAGTGTTGACTGCCTCTGCCCAAAAATTTATTAGTAGCTTTGAATCAGCTAACATTGTTCTAGCAGCTTCAATTAGTGTTCTATTCTTTCTTTCAGCTACTCCATTCTGTTGTGGAGTTCTAGCAACACTAAATTCTCTCTTAATACCTTTTTCTTTGCAGAAGTCTGTAACACCCCAACCCGACACGGGTAAAGATGTCACGATAATGGTTTCGTATCAGATCAAAATAAAGCATACTTCTATAGTAATACAAGAAATTTCAAAGGTTACAAATGAAATACTAAAATTACAAGGTTACAAATGAAACTTCCGATAAATACTAATTCTAAACATAACGACTTCTAATCAACTCTAATCCAGATGGCTATCAAGGTCTTCTAAATCCAAGGTACTCTCCACTCATCCCCAGCTTCCTACTAAAACCTGCCGCAGGAAAAGAAATGCGGCTGAGCTACGAGAGCTCAGTGAACAGATATAATATAAACGGAAACGAAAGCAAATGAACGAACATGTATAGTATTAGTGCATTGGAATAACATAAGGGGTAGTCACAGAGTACAAAGTAAGAAAAGAAAAGGAAAAGGAAAAGGGAAAAGGTCAGTAATTCACCACGAGCCCGAACACGAACCAAATATAGTAACCAAATCTTCATAATCATATAGAGGGGAGACCTCAGATAATCAGATAATATGAGGGGTGTCCTCATTCTTCAAATGGAGTAGCTAACTCCCGAACTTGTGAAAGACGTGGATTGCACCCAGCATCAGTCACCGAACAATATATAATATCAAATCATGTTAAGTCCACGAACACGGACACGAACCTAGGATTGCAACCCATACGCCCCCCGAACCTAAATATAGGCCACTAATAAATATAATGTGCACGTTACGAACAATATGGGGACGGTGTGAGAAATCACTCACCCACACGTGAGTCATGCCACTGGTGCATCAAATGACACGGCCATGTTACCTTCATGGCTAGGAAACGAACTTGGCTCGGGTATCAAACTGAATGGGTCAAAGGTCAAAGGTCCAAATCAAAGCAAAGGTTCAAATAGTCTAAGTCATCGAATCATGGTCAGAGTCCAATATCAAAGGTTCATGGCAAAGGGTTAATCATCGGAGGTTCATAATCAAATGGTTCATTTAAAGTAATCTTTATCAATTGATTTTCATAAGAATAACCTTTAATAACGGTTTTCACAAAAGCTTAGTCTTGAAAAGTAGTTTTCACAAAAGCTTAGTAAAATCTCAATTAGAGTAGTATCGCATCATTTATAAACATCATTTAAAAATAGTTTCCTCAAACATTTCTATGATATCATTAAAAAGGTTTTCACATCTAATTACCAAAATCAAATGGACCCCCGAAGTATCAAATGATTCGAATACTAATATCACAAGGTAACGAACGAATATCAAATGGATCATTATAGAAGCTCAATGAAAATGGTCATATCGAACATCAAAGTCTACATGAATCAAAAAAACGAACCAAAGTGTAGGGGAAACATAGCAATGGCTTAGGGAATCTTAAAACGAATCAAGATAAATGAGTCATGAGAGGGAAAACGCCCTTACTGAAAAGGGCAGAATATCTGTACCTTATTACGAAATGCAAAGACGAACAAGAAAAATAGAAAGCAGTGACAGGCTCAAGACCTCTCCTTCTTCACACCTAAAGGAGTAGAAGAATATTACAAAAGGTTCTAATTATTTATTTTAGCTTGCCTTTCCATTTTAAGTAACTTTATATTTTTAGCAGGTTTCCATATTTAGCAAGTTTCCATTTTTAGAAAGATTTAAACATTATAAAATAGGTTAAGTCATAATTAAGCTTATTTATGGAAATAGGGTATATTTTAGCAAGTTATAATATTTTAGGGTTAAATATGACAACTTTACATAATTTAGGGTTTTAAATGTAATTAAACCAAAGTTAAGGGTCTAAAATGTAATTATCACAAATTATACATTCATTCCATATTTTAACTATATATATACGAATTAAGTATCTCAATTTATACCATTTTACATTTTATACCCCCTAGTTTATAAGTTTCCAAATTAAACCCCATAGTTTCCTTAAATCTCATTTTAACCCTTTACATATCCATATTAACACAAAAAGCCCTCAATTAAACAAAGTTACAGAATATACCCTTTATTTTAATAATGGTACAAAATAACCCTCATCTTTGCATAAATTACAAAACTAGTCCTTTTAATTAATAAAAGTACACTTCGATATATATATTAACTATATTTACACATTAAACCCTTAAGTGTCCAATTTTACATATTACACCCTCATTATCTTCATTTATACGACACACCCCAAAGTTTCCAAAATTTACAATTTAGTCCCTCTAATTTATTTAATTACAAACCGATTTACACATTAATCACAATTTACAAATTAAATCCCTAAGTTGCATAATTTATGAAAAGTACCCCCATTTTATATTTTATTCGAATACCCCCTGGTCTAAAGCATGTTATAAAAATAGCCCACAAGTTTCATAATTTACAAAACACACCCTATAGTTTTAAAATTCACATCGGTACACTTTTAAAATACCAAACCCTAACCCTAGCTTCACCAATCATTCCACCATCATTGATTCATCATTAAAAGCATTAATTACACCAGATTTAAGTCCCAAAAACCCTAACCCTAATCGAATGCTAGGGTTTCTATTTTATTCCATGTTTTTCATTAGGCCCGATTGCACAAAATAAATCGACACAGGTTATATGGCCTTCAACAATTCGAACCATCATTTTTCCTGAGTTATATAGGTCGTATAGTGTCCAAATAAAATGGGTCTCACACCCAGAAAATTCGTATTACGTGTTTTAGATATTATACGCGTTTTAGGTCTTTAATTTCCAAGCGATCAAATAAGTATGCATGATTCGATTAGACCAATTTTTATAGATCATATATGATGTAAACAAGGTGGAAAAAATACCAGATGAAGGCTAGAACAAGTGGAAGAGGCGTATCAAATAAATACCTATCGAACCCTTGTCGATACCAAATAAATCACCACGAACGAATGAGCAACCCTACGACCTCCACACTATTTTTCCAAGCTTCTTTATGTTAAGAACAATACCAGAAAAATGCCCAAGGATTTTTAGAGAGCCGTATGAATTTTTGAGAGAGTTGTGTGTTGTTTTAGGGTTTTCGGCAAAAGGAAAATGGGAAAGAATTATAATGCCGTGTGATATGGGGAGGGCTTCAAATTTTTCGGTCCAAGATAAGTATCAAAAGGATCACACAATTATTTGGAAGATTTTCCTTAATTTATTTGATATTATCTTGTTTTATTTGTTATTTAAATGATTTACAAATTTTAATAAAATGTATATACATTAAATCGGCCAAAATGCGTATATGTGTGTTTTTTTTTTTTTTTTTTATTTTTGTACACTCTAAAATGTTAAATTGTTGTAGCATAATTTACTTGGCTTCATATCTCGTTCATTTCCAAAGGTTCGGGACAAAATTTGGTGCTTTATAATCTCTTTAATCAAATTTTAAAGTTGTAGGGGCATTTTGGTCTTTTTATATGTTTTAGATTTTTAGGTTTTACAAAGTCATCCATAACTCTATTCTTAAACTCTGTCCCATTATCACATCTAATGACTTTTACTTTGTTGCTTACTTGGTTTTCTATCTGTGTAATGAAGTCCTTAAGGATGCTTGATGTCTCATCCTTAGTGGCTAAAAAGAAAACCCATGTAAATCTACTATAGTCGTCAGTAATAACTAGACAATATCTCTTATGCATTATGCTCATTACTGAAACAGGTCCAAATAAGTCCATATGTAGCATAAACAAAGACTGATTGATAGAGTTAAAAATCTTGGGCTTACAAGTGGCTTTGTGTTGTTTGCCTTTTAGACAAGCAAAGCATGTTTGATCATTTTCAAATCTTTTGTGAGGTAAACCTCTTACCAAACCATTCTTAACAATTTTATTTATGGTTTTGAAGTTAATATGACCAAGCCTTCTATGCCATTTCATTGATTCATCCAATGTGGCCTTTGCAACAAGACAAGTTAAATTCTTTTTAGGGATAATGTTCTTCATGTCTACACTGTACATGTTGCCCTTTCTAGGAATTCTAAGAAGTACTTGACTTTCATCAGGCATCTTAAAATCAGGAGAAAGTTCAAGACATTCAGTCTCACAGAAAAGAACATTATTCTTTTTGTCACACATTTGTGAGACACTAAAAAGATTATAATTTTGCTCTTTTACATAATACACATCTTCAAAATCTAAATTTCCGGTTTTGATTGTACCTTTACCAGAAATTTTGCCACGAACACCCCCTCCAAAGGTAACATATCCTCCATTGAAAGCTTCAAAATCTGAGAGATAAGACATGTTGCCTGTCATGTGCCTTGAACATCCACTATCTGAGTATCCTTGATCCTCTTCCTGATCATTTGAATGTTCCTGCACACAAATAAGAGTGTTAGTTTCTTTTGGGGATCCAAGCCATTACTGACTTGGATCTGCCTCTTGCATCAATATAATTGAATCTTTTAAGGACAGTTGATGCAACATTGGATTTAAGAATCCAACATGCTGAGGCCTTAACAGCATTTTCCCTATTTCCCTTAGCAGCAGAATGAACCACACGCTTAGCAGCAGAATCTGCTAACTTTGTAGTTCTACCCTTTGGTTTCCAAACTTGTTTTTGGACCACTGCTTTTGTTTGAATGGGCCTTAGAACAGTTGTTGGTGCATGTTTGAAAAATGTTTTTGCACCCTTAGCTGTTGATTTTGGGTTAATAGCCATAAATGGTCGAGCAGCAGGAACACATTTTCTAGCAGCAGGATCATTTGGTCTATCTGTGGGATCAGATTTTGAGATAGACTTGTTTTTGACTACTCTGGGGTTTGATTTCTTAGAACTAGAGTGAAAGTGAGATTTAGGAGATTGCCTTTTGAGGTTCACTCTATGGTTTTCATACCCAGTTACCCATTGGTTGTAGAAAGCTGCAAGATGGTCAAAACTACCACATCTGTAACAAGCTTTATTATAAAAAGCAAAGTCATCACCTAATTGGTTAGACTTGAGGTTGTTCCAATTCCTTTGGTTACCTCTGGGCTTGTTAGTGGTTCTATATTGCTCACAATATCTAACTGGTTGCCTAACATGCTTAATGTTTGATTTAGGCCTATCAGTATTATGTTTGACTACCTTAGGAACACTTGTTCCTACTTTCTTAACCAAAATAGGTTTAGACATAACCTGATCTTCTTCATCATCATCACTATCAGTTGTACAATCTTCAACAACTATAGTTTCTCCTTTCTTAGCAAAGGACACCTTGTCCTGATAAAGTAAAGTTTTATCTAAACTTTTACTTATCTTTGCTACCTTAAGGCTCTTACTAGCCTTAGAACCATATTCCATGATTGGTTCTTGAAACTCAGCTAAACCTGTATGTGTTAGGTCAACACCTGGAGGTGAAGGAACACCTCTATATGGTGGAGGGACAGTTTTGTAACATACACCTGAATTAGCTTTATTAATTACCTGAGCTTCCCAAATCTTATTCATTCCTTCTGAGGCATGTGCTAAAGTATCTATAGTAACTCTAACATTTTCTTTCTCATTTTTGACTTAAGATAACTGTCTACTTTGATCATTAAGTAATTCATCTCTAAATGCTATTCCTCTTTTTAAAGCATTTAAGTCATCAGTAAACGTAGATTCATTCTTTTTAAAATGTTGAATCTGTTTTTCTAAAACTCCTACACACCTCTTATGATTAGCTAAATTATGAAGGGCATCAATTAACTCTTCTCTAAAAGCATCAAATCTTTTTTTAATGTCTTCATAATTGCTAAAATTAGGACATGAATTAGTACAAGTAGGAATGGTATCTACCTCTGAATCAGAAGAAGCCATTAGAGCAAATTCAGTAGCCATAAGAGCAGCATTTGGTGGTGCATCCTCTTCAGTAGCCATAGAGCTCCAATCATATCCAATACCATCAATAGCCAGCATAGCCTTTGGCTCTTCCACCAGTACTTCCTTATTCCTTTCTTGCTTATACCATGTGTTCCTATTATCCTGCTTCCTTGGGCTTCTACATTCTTTAGCAAAGTGTCCCAACCTATGACAGTTAAAAAATTCCACTTTCTTCTTATCGAACCCAACAGTATCATTACCATTTATGGTAATTTGCTTTCTAGTTTTCTGCCAAAACTTCTTAGCCCTCATGCTAAGTAAAGCAACTTGCCACTTAATATCCATCTCTTCCAAATCATCACCATCTACTTGCTCAAGGTCTTCATGATTTAAAGGAGAACCACTAGCTTGACTGGTTATAAAGGCATAAAATGTTGGATCTCCAAGTCCAGCAATATCCTTTTGTAAACTAGTAGAAGGACCACCATAAGTAACATTAGAAACACTTTCAACTTCATCTACCTCCTCTGAATGACTAACACTAGGAACTGATAAGAGTGCAACATTCCCAGAACTAGTACCATAATTTCCACCTCTCTTTAGACTTTGTTCAACAATTTTAAAGTTGTTGAACAAATCATTAAGCTTCATTGTTTCAATTTCTGGTTTGTTCATCCAGACAATAACATGAGTATGGAAATCAACAGGTAGACTTTTCAAGAACTTCATGTTGAGATCTTCCTTCTCAGTCTCAACACCCAACACAGCTAACTGACTGACAAGCTTGTGTAGTCTTGAAAAAAGTTTATCAAGAGACTCATTACTAAAAGCAGTAAAGTTTTCAAATTGGTGCTTTAGTAAAGTCTTCTGTGTCTTTTTGGTAGTTTCATTACCACCAAACCATGCACAAATCTCTTCAAAAAGAGTTTTTGCATCAAGATATTTGTTAAAAGATAGCATCTGCTCATCAGGAATGGTCATAAGCAACAAGTTTCTCGCTTTCTGATCATTTCTCTTCTGTATCTTTTCATCATTGGAAACTGGTCCAGTATTTCTTTTTCTAACTGTTTTCCCTTCAACAAGAACATCTGAATAGCCTAAAGTGAAGGAATCACCATACTGAATTATGTCCCAAAGAGCATAATCTTGAACCATAAAATATTGCTCAACTCTCATCCTCCATAACTCAAACTCATTGGGTTTGATCATGGGCAACTTTGCAGCAACATTTGTTTGAACATCTTATACATCCATTTCTTGTTTCTTCTAAAAACAACAATATCAACCTGAGCTCTGATACCACTTGCTAGTAACCTGGACACACGATTAAGGTGGTTAAACCTTGTGACTTTGTGTGTATGATATGTTGTGTTAAAATGATTAAGTGCGCGGAATTCACTCAACCAAACT
Source organism: Artemisia tridentata subsp. tridentata (assembly GCA_021014915.2). NCBI lineage: Eukaryota > Viridiplantae > Streptophyta > Magnoliopsida > Asterales > Asteraceae > Artemisia > Artemisia tridentata. The sequence continues at coordinate 451,621,219 of CP139509.1, forward strand.
TAGAAGGTTGTGTATGCTATGGAAATGGAATTGTTATGTTTGTTAGTTAGCAATAAACACATAAAGATTATCACCAAACGATTCAATATTATTAATGATAATAATACGAGTGATCTTGAAATATCACTAGGGTTACAACCTTGAATCTTAAGTTTTTCTAACTTGTGATATATTTTTGTTTGTTCTTATCTAACAGTTATATGTTCTTACAATAACACATATGCATGGACACTTGACTACAACTCTAATATCACAACTAAGATCTATTTTATAGTCCAAAAGATCTTTACATATTGCTTAAAGTCTTAGCCGACTTACTTGGTTAACTTATCTTGAGTGTCAGTACATAAGATACAATATGTATCTATGTATACAACTTGTTAACTAAGCACATGGGGTAAGATATTATCTACCGTATATTGTTGACCAAAATACAATAAATATCTTTTCGATCTTATCCACTCAGCAGCAGAATGTTCACTATCAGCAGCAACGAGTTATCGCTATCAGCAGGAACAAGTTATCGCTATCAGCAGGAACAAGTTATCGCTATCAGCAGAATGAAATGTTCTAGCAGCAGAAACCATTTGCACTAGCAGCAGAATCACACTTAGAGTATTTCTTGGATTAGAACCCGATATTAGACATCTTGAATATTTAATTCCCAACAAGCTACTAGATATTCATTAGAGTACAATCAACGAGGGTATTTTAGTCATTTCATGCTTTTTTAACTAGTCAAACTAACAGTCAACGAAAATTGGACCAAAAGTGTTACGGGTCGTCGGATATAGGACAAGATCCGTTACAAATGAAACTATTGGACCAAAATCGTTATACCCGGTAAACCACGAGGACCAAAAATGTAGTTAACTCTTAACTTTATAATTTAATCACATCCATTGATTTTTAATCTAAAGGTCTAAAATCCTTCTTATTCTTTTTACCAAAAATACTCTTTTTATTTTAGCTCCCCTATATATATATATAGGGTAAAGTTAAAATAAAAAGACAAATATCCGTACACTACGTAAAAAGATTTTTTTTTTCAAAAAAGTTCGCCAAAAAATCCATAAAAATTCCAAAAGATCGGGAATTTTGGTGCATGAAACTTTTGTGAAAGTAGTTTTTCTATTTTTGAGTTTTTATACGTTTTTTTTAATGCACAAAAAATGAATTTTGATGCGCAAAAAATTTTTGATGCACAAAATTTTCAACTTGTTTTAGTTAGATGCGCAATATTATTTTGATTAAAAAAGTCAAAAGAACTTGGGTGCAAAAACGAATTTTTGATGCACAAAAAAACGATTTAATGCACAAACGTATTTTTTCATAATTTTTTTCGGAAAAAATATCAACTTTTAGAAAAACTTCCTTCACAACTTTTTCATGCACCAACATACCTGATCTTGTGGAATTTTTTTGGAATTTTTCGAGATAATTTTTGAAAAAAAAAAATCTTTTTACATAATGTACGGATATTTGTCTTTTTATTTGATCTTTATCCTATATATATATATATATATATATATATATATATATATATATATATATATATATATATATATATATATATATATATATATATATGGGATTTTCTAATATGTGCCACCATGGCACTTGTTTAAAAGCATTAAATGAACTAAATTATTTCCTAAAATAAAATTATTTCTAAATAAAACAAAGTTAATCATGGTAATTAGAAGAGATTTAGGAAATTATTAATGCAAACTAAAATTTAAACATGGTATTTTAAGTTTATTAATTGTGTTTAACCCATGCCATGGTGACACATATTAATATATATATATATATATATATATATATATATATATATATATATATATATATATATATATATATATATATATATATATATATATATATATATATATATATATAGGGGGCGTTATTGTGGTGTACAAGCTTAAAATATATCAAATAGGTACACACGTGGACCGTTGGATCAATCTTGATAAATGAGATTAGATATTAAATAGATGAATGGCACAATTGTAATTAAGTGACAAACAAATGACTTTTGTGTACCAATTTTTTTTGGGAGCGTATATCTTGGGTTTAGGATCATTAAGCTCTCAGTTACAAGAAAAGTTACCAGAAAAATTAGGTAGCCATCATGCAATTCGGAATTAACATCATAATCCCCAAATCGATCAATCAAACAAAAATCCCCAAATCTTCGTTCTACATTTTTTCTATAGTACCAATCATAAGAAACAGGGAATGCAAAAGAAATAATGTTCGGTAATTGATACATTGTTCTTCTTCTTTTCTTTTTTTATTCATTCTATAAAGATTGTTTTTTTTTTTTTTTTTTTTTTTTAATTTCATCAGTACCTGGTTGGTTTTTGGGTTTCAGTCCGACGAAGTGGAAGGTTGTCAAATCGTAGACGACCAAACAGAGATAGTGAGGAATATGAAACTATCGATCTAACTCTTGATGGAGATAGTGAAGACGATCGAGGTATTGTGTATTTCTTCTTATAAATATACGGTTTTAATTATTGGTTTGTGAGTGAGTTGATTTATGTGTATTAGTCACTTGTTATGTATGACTTGAATTGGTTGTGTAAACTTCTAAACTAACTGATGTGTATGAGTTGACTGAGTTGTGAAAGGTACTTAGCTAACTATAAGTTTCAGGTTGGTTTTGAAAATAAGCCATTAGCTGAGCATGTGTGTTAGTTGTGTATGGCTGGGTTTTGAAATAAGTTATTGGTTGATTATGTCGATTAGTTGAAGTAATATATTGTGTATTGGTTATTAGGTGCTTTGAAATAAACAACTTGTAGTTGTTGGGTGGTGTAGCTAATTAGATATGATGGTGTATTAGGTACATATAGTTGTTGTTTGTGCATTAGATACGTACTGTATAAGCTATTAGGTGAGTTTGTGTGTTAGTTAGTTATGTGTATTAGATGGAATAAACCTGTGTGTGTAATGATTCATGTGTAGTAGTTGCTAAGGATTCATGTGTGCTAGCTACGTACTGATGTGTTTAAGTATAAGCTATAGGTTTGTGTTATAGCATTTATCTTTCTTTTATCAGAAATTTATGTGATCTTTATGTAGCAAAGAAGGCAAATATGTGTTGGTAATGGTCATGAAGTGTTGACCCAACAATTTCAAGATTATGCTACAGAGGGCCTTTGGCAAGACGTGCCTCCGTGTCTCGTTCATGTATACAAGCTCTCAAGCGCTACACCCACACAGTCAGGTAACAATCTTTCTTTCTCATTTCTCTTATTTAATCACAGTTTCAGTTTCTCATCTCCAAACTGAAACTGAATTATACTTTGACCAAACACTTCACTTTGCTTGATTTTCTGTAGCCTGTTTGATTGTGTTTAGAATGTAATGTTTGTTTCGGAATGAGTGTTTAGCTTTTGGACTTTGTTTAAACGCTCCTATAATATTCGAAACGCTAATAAAAGAAGCGTTTAGCTTTACGTCATATTACACTTTATAATTACTAATACTACTAGGTTACCAAACGGCAAACGCTTTTACAATGCTGTAAGTAGTAACAAATTTGGTTTTTCCTAATTATAAACATTTAAAAAGAAAAATAGCTTGTTCGGGGTTTGATAAATATTACAGAAGAGAATAGTAATTTGAAGTTGAATATTGGTCATCACACTTTGCTGCTTTTCAAAGGTATCGGGTTCTAATAGTTAATCTGGTCTCAAGTTCTATGTGTATAGTGTTGATCGTGAGTGTATGAATGTCGAAAACCGTGTTACACTATGAGTGAATGATATTAGTTTTTCTACAAATACGTATAGTTTTTAAGTGATTAAATTGAATGTATGCTCCTTTGTCAGACTGTACGACTAAAGTGAAAATGGCTATACTATCTACTGGGACTAGTACATGTGGCTCAATGAAACTAGTTGCAACCTCATTTAGTCCCCGATATACACAGCGTGACTGTGTGTATTTCAAGAGTTTGAGTACCCAACGACAACATCATTTTGGGTTTTCTTATGACAAAGTAAGAAAATTAGGTGCTCCAGGTCGCTCATTGAGGATGATTTGGAATGGTTATGTTGGGAGAGACACATACAAGAAAAAAAAGGATAATGATGATAAGATTTATAGGAGGCTTGATTCTTGTTTGGTTATTCCTCCGCCTAAAGGAAAGTAGCCGAAAGCCATTATTAAGTTCCTTGGTGGTGCCTTTATTGGAGCAGTTCCGGAAGTTACATATAGGTCGGTTGTACTTTCTGTATTCATACATTTCCCATTGTTTTTGTTTATAGCAAATATAGCAGAGAACAGGTTACGATTTATCTTGCCATTATTTCTGTGGGTTGTATCATCTAAACTTAGATATATGTATGCAGCTATCTTCTTGGACTATTGGAAAATGAAGGTTATCTTATTATATCCGTACCATATAACGTGACGTTTGATCACTCACAAGCTACTAGAGAAGTTTTTGAGAGGTTTCATTCCTGCTTGAATTCAGTGTTAACGTATGGATTACCGAGTGATGGCCTGCTAGCAGCTGAGCTTGTTGATCTTCCTCTTTATTCTGTTGGTCATAGGTGCGCAATAGCTTAATACTTTACTGTTTTATCAGCTTAATGAATCTCACGTTCTCTTAATATTATTTTCCACTTGCGTGAAAATGTGCAGTAATGGAGCCCTACTCCAAGTACTAACTTTCTAACTTATATTTGAAAAAAACCAGACTCGAATAAAAATTGCTCATTTTGACCCATTACCCAACCCACATGAATTACCTATATTTGGCACCTCTACTTGTGAGTTGTAGTGATCAGGATATGAAACTTAACTGTCTGCTATATCAACGTCCCAGCATAATGAACATGCATCTCTACTAAGTAGAATTGTTACATGAACCTTGTGTGTAAACTTATAAGATTCAAATACACAGAATGCTTGGTAGGCAGTGACCTTTCAATTGTTTCAGTTATGAATTTACAGTCAAGTACTTTTTATATGTTTGTAAAGGTAACATATGATTCTATACATCAGCGGTTCACTTTTGTTACTTAAGTTTTTTTAGTAACCTAATCTGGTTCCTTTGTGTTATTAACTTGCAGGCGGGAATGTGGTGCTCTTATTCGCGTCTAAGTATCATGATGTGCCCCGTGTCATTAACGTGTCTGGATGGTACAAGACAGAGGGGGGTGTGAAAGAGCGTTTGGGAAAAGGGTTTTTGCAAAAAGTGAAAGAAGATGGTTCTATAGATGTTAAAGGCAAAACAGGTATTCTTGCTGATCAGTTTTTGAAACTTTCATTCCCAGCGCCTTAAAATGAAAAAACTAACTATTAAATGCTCGATGTGTAGGAGAGTTTTTATATCGTGTGACTGAGGATAGCTTGATGGAACGTTTGAATACAAATATGCATGAAGCTTGCCTGCAAATTGAATCAACATATTATGTGTTTTAGTGCTATACATTAGCGGGGAATTTCGGACCCTAGATGGTAGATTCATTTTTGTATAGAACATTCAAAATCCTGAAGTTGTATGACATTGTGCGAAACTTGATTTTTGATGGTACATTCAGAAATACCTGATTATATATAACTTTATTTAATGATTTTATGATTCTTATTTTGATTATTGAAATCATACGAAAAAATTGAAAATTGGTATCCAAATATCCATGAACTTGTATTATTGAAAAAAAATCCAACTCTCTTTCTGCAACCATAGACTATTTTCTTATGTGTACCATATAAATGATGAATATCTTATAATACATCTTAAAACTCTCTTTTGATCCCATCATGCATTAATATGTTTCCAAGTAAATCAAATGAAATTAATTTGTAAGGATTGTGGAGCATTTAAGATTTGATTACAATGGAAAACAAAGATTACTATAATACCCTTAAACTAAATATCTAATTAATTAATATTATTATCTAATTAATTAATATTATTTATTTTGATCTCATCTATCAAGATTGATCCAACGGTCCACATGTGTACCTATTTTATCTATTTTAAGCTTGTACACCACATGAACGCAAATATATATATATATATATATATATATATATATATATATATATATATATATATATATATATATATATATATATATATAGGGGAGGGTTAATGTGAGATTAAACTTAAAGTTTTAAAAGTAAGAACCAATCTAGACCGTTGGATCTTTTTTTGTGTGTTAGATGAGATTAACATTAAATGAGTGACATTGTAGCAATTAAATAGGGCTTTCAAGGGTATTTTAGAGAATTCATATCCAAATGTGGTCAATCTTTTTCAAATTTTCATCAATTTTTTTATACAAAAATCTGGTCCACATTTTTTATTTGATACATCAAATACACAACTTTTTTTATTTTTATTTTATTTGATACATCAAGTACACAATGTCAAAACAATTGATATAACGAGCATACAACTGATACATTATGTGGTAATATTTGACAATTTATTTTTATCACCACAAGAAATCCATATATCCTTTTAGTGTATTAACATATCTAATCAAACCCGACAAATCCATATTCGTGTATCAACATTATTACTGGCACATCTAACCCCAGATTTGCGTATGACCACAAAAACATTTGATTATTTGTATCATGGGGACACTTGTAGCATGGTACGTACATGAACTTTTGAGCTCCAGTTTTCAACTTTATTTAATGGCCACTTAAGTAAATATACTTGGATCAATCAACCAAGTATGTGTTTTCAATGTAAACTGGATCAGATTCAAATGTATTTTTTTCCCGTGTTCCATTATCATCCGTTTGTATCACCATAACAAATCCATATGTCCCTCTTATGTGTATCAACATAACCAATAAAACCTGCCACCATTGCAGCCTTCCATCTTTGGACGAAACCAAAATCCGTTCATGCAAACGGATCAAAATACACCCTCACACGAAACCCGTATTAATATCCTGGTACACCCTCACACGAAACCCATATTTTCATGTGAAACAAGAACATCCTGGGCTTCATTCGAAACAAAAAAAAACTTCATACGAAGCCCTCATACAAAAACAAGATCAACCTCATACCATACCCATACGATCTAGGCTTCATATGAAACAATAACAGCCTTCAACAAAAGCCAACTACGCGGTCGCCGAACTAAAAAAACTACCGATCAAAAAATCGGGATAATGACGCATTGCCGGAATAAATGATAGTTGATTGGTCGTCGAAGACAAACGCGTCACAAGCCAAAACCTCTTCACGAAGAAAAGTCAACTCGCGACGGTTTAAACGCGACAATCGATTGTAATATACCGGATAAGCGTGTACCCGGGTCGTTCTCCCAGAGAGGCGTGAAATTAAGGATATCGTTTTCGGTTCGGTATTAAAATGCTTGAAAAGAAGAGGGTTTCTTGTGTTTCTAAAATCAACTAAAAACGAAAATTAAATAATGTAAAACGGAAACTATGAACGAGTAAAAATGTAAAATCTTTGAAAAACTAATCCTACGGGTATCAAAATAATTTTCCTAAGTCCTAAATATAAAAAGAAAATTTTGGAAAAAAGAAAAATATTTTTTTGACTTTTAAATAATTTTTTATGATTTAAAAACTATCTTAACTAATTTAAATTACTAAAAATACGAAAACTAATTTTAAAAATCTGAAAATTTTTCTGAAATCACTTTATACTACCAAAGTCCTAAGAAAAATATAAAAAGCTCAAAAAGCTCAATGACAAGCTGTCTATAAGTTTAAACAGTTTAATAAGCTAGACAAGAAAGAACTTTGTTATAAATTAACTTTTGCAACATAGACACAAGCACAACTTATAGCATACTGGCTGGGTCGTTTGTGTTGTGTGCTAGCAGACCTGGGTTCGAATCCCAGGTCTGGCAATTTTTTTGCAACATTTTTTTTGTTTGATTTTCTTTTGAAAATGATAAGCACAAGTATATAAGTTATCTTGAAGCTGGAAACTTTTTGAAAACCAAAAAAAAACAAGCTTATAAAAGCTTAAATACTGATCAGTTTAAAGAAAATAAAAATAAGCTAAAAATGGCAAGAAGACTAAAAGCTATTCTAAGAAGCTAAAGAAATGAAATAAGCTAATAACTACAAGTAAGCAAAGATTTTAAAAATAGAAGGCAAAATAAGCTATAAGAAAAACAGATAAGCTCAGGAAACTTAATTAGCTAAATCAAACTGATGCAATAGCCAACAGTCCCCAAAAGGCAACTTATGCGCTTGAAATTAAGCCCACTAGGACAACTGATAAGCCACACAAGTGGGGGATCTTAGAACTCATATACCAATAAGCAACTAGGGGCAAAGTTCAGGTCAATAAAAGCTTATTCTCAGCTTAAAAATAAGCTGAGAAAAGGGCTAGTAACAATGAAGCAGGCTGCAAAATGTGTTCTGCACAGACTATTTTACTACTGATCTAATCCATTAAGGCAAAAAGATTGACTAAGGCTTGAGGGAATTTAAACTACTACTAACTATGAGTAATAAACCAACACAAGTCATGAGCTTATAACAAGCTTATCAGTTTAGCTTGCAATACTAACTATATCCACACAAAAACTCCAAAAGACTTCAAACTAACTAAAAGCAACTTAGTGCTAGCAACCTACACTACATGGGGCATACCAAATAAGCACTACCAGAACACATAAGCAGATTAAAAAAAAAAACAATATAAGCAATAAGCAATAAAATAAACTACACTATTTGGACTTTCAAAAAGAAGAACTGATATTAAAATTAAAATAAGAGTAAATTACAACTGAAATTCGAAATTACAAAGTACCTTAAAAAATAAAATGCTAAAATAAACCTTCCTTCTACTCAACTGCTACTCGACTATTTATACTAAAAAAAATAATAAAAACCCTAGAATGAGTGTGTTTGTTGTGTGAGTGTGTTCCCACTTGCTTCGTGTGTTTCGTGGAAACCATGAGGGGGGGGGGTGAATACGTTTGAGCGACGTGGCTCTGGTACCAATTGTGGAAACCGTAGAGGGGGGTGAATACGTTTCCCTTTAAAAACTTAAAACTTTTTGTATCAAATAACCGATCAAGTGTGACGTAATATGAAAAGTGTCAACAATGGTTATGTATCATCTAGGGATGAATAAATTAAACTACAACACAAGCACAATCAACCATGACACATACATAACATAAGCAACTAGCCACACAAGCATAAACACAATGAAAATATAAACATAAAGCGATAAGGAATAAAATGAAAGTAAAGAGATAAGTTAGAAGGCGCAAACCAGACACGGTGATTTATAGTGGTTCGGTCACGAAGCTCCTCTTCGCCCTACTCCACTCCCCGAGTACCCAACTCGAGAGTTACTTCACTAATCAACAAACTCCCTTCAGGCGGAGAAAACCGTTACACGTCGCTTAACTTGTTTTCCGACACTAAGCTAGATGTCGAGTGCTAATCTTAGCTAGCACCAATCTACCACGATCTACCCGATCTACACCTTACACGTCGCTTATCCTATTTCTGACACTAAGCTAGATGTCGAGTGCTAATCTTATCTAGCACCAATCTACCACGATCTACCCGATCTACCCTTGATCCACATGATCAATCACACAAGCCCAATGGCTTCAAGAGATCTTCACTATCTCTTAAGATCACAATGATCTTGACTCACTCTCTCACAAAAGAAAAATAATCTTGATGTATGCTATGATACAATCAAGAGTGTAACCAATGTTACAAGACCTAACAACTCCAACACTTTGTATCTACTTGGATACTTTGTGTTCTTCTCTTGCTAATCAAGAGGGATGACAACACTTTGTATCTACTTGGATACTTTGTGTTCTTCTCTTGCTAATCAAGAGGGATGACAACACTTTGTATCTAGGATACTTTGTGTTCTTCTCTTGCTAATCAAGAGGGATGACAACACTTTGTATCTAGGATACTTTGTGTTCTTCTCTTGCTAATCAAGAGGAATGAAGAGGATCACTTGAGTGGATGATTGGATCACTCTTACACAACCTAAGACTCTCCAAATGATCAAAGAAAGTTATCTAAGTGAAGAGGGATAAGACCAGAGAAAAAGGACTGGAAAAATCAAGTTGGAAGTGTGGAATGGTCCACTATTTATAGGCAAGGGAAAATCTGACCGTTATAGACCTACGGCTCCACTAATTACCCGACGGCTCCACTAAATTTAGTGGAGCCGTCCATACTTAACGGTGCCGTGGACGCTCCCTTTTTTGTCTTTAGTGGGGAAGGTTTATTTGGGGAAGTTGGAGCTGTTTTGGGAGGAAAAATGACTGTTGGTAATTCAAAATAATTTGAAATGATTTTTCCAAATAAAACATTTCTTTTTAATTCAAAAATAATTTGTAAAATGTATTTTTGAAAAATGTTTTGTCACATTTATAAAAATGTGAAGTTTAGAAAATTATAATCCTTTGATCATTTGTCAAGTAGTAGATTTGTTTGTCCATACCTTGAGTGATTTATGTCGGAATGGAAATCTACGACTTCGTTGAAGCATACTTGAGACGTCGGGAGGTGTTGATGTAAGTATGCATTGATGATTTGTGTTTACAAGTAACTTGCACATTTTACGTTATGTATTACAAGTTACATGTTTGTCATTATTAAAACCGAAGAAACTGTTTAGTTTAAATATCGTAATATTTGCACTAACAATCTCCCCCTTTTTGATGATGACAAATATGTAAACCGTAAGACATAGTAAAATGTAAAAGTTACCTGTTTACACTTCCTTCTCCCCTTTTGTCGAATAAAAAAGGTAGTTGCCTCGAGCGCTTCCTTGGATTTACTTCCTACTCCCCCTTGTTGCACTACTATTCTTTCTCCCCCGAAAGGCGAGCTTGCATCATCCCAGTGAAGCCTTCTATCAACACTTGTGAAGATGACTCCATGCTATGTATTCAAATACTCCCGAGCTCCCCCTAGCTCAATGCTCCCTTATGGTGACTTAAACCCCTTGTTTATTTACCTTAGTATTTAGCGGATCCATGGATCAAATTCTTACAAAGACTTTTCCTACATCAAGGGTTAGCTTCGTGCAGCATAATATATAACAGTATAGGAGCAGCATTATAAGGATAGAATACACATAGCAAGACATGCATAGGTTAAACTATGTTAACACGTAAGTATCACAACCCGACCGAAACCTAAGGTGTAATTGTTCACTCAATCACACTAATCAAGAACGAGATTCGTTCATTGATTGACGCATTAAATGACTTCTTCCAAGTTGTCATTGGGAAGGAAAGTTCTAACAAACCTTTTGAACAACATAATCATCTACCTAAGATGATTGATGTTAAGGATAGTTTGTTAATAAGACATACTCTAAATGATTACTATTATGACAAGTCGTGCCATAAAGTAGACTCGATAGAGGTTATACTTAAATAATTCCATAAGGTGGGAGAGTGTTGGTTGTGGTGACAACAAGGACAACTTGGGTTATGTGGTTGTAGGGGATAAATAATGGAATGACCCATTAGTGGTTGTGGTGAAGGTGATAGTGATAAGGATGATGTGTTGGTGCCAATTCCAAAGAGGTTTGATGGTGATAGGGTTAGTGTGATGGCTAAAGGTTGTGGTGGACTTGGTGGAGGTAAGGGTGTAGGAATCCTAAAGGTGGAGGATGAAGATGATGTGGTTGGAGATGTTGGTTTTGCCCTTTGAGAAAAGGTGGGAAAGGATGGTTTAGGTTAATATATCGTTTGCACTGACAATGAGATGCATGATATATTTCAAAAGGGAAAAAGAAAAAGGTGTATGTGATTCTAACATGATTGTTGGTGAATATCTCTAACGGGGTTAAGGTAACGAGGTTCTAGGTTTCTAGGTTGGATGATCCTAGTTGTGTGTTAGAGATAATTTGGTGCATGAAGGGTTTCATGTGTTTGTGAGGGTTGAAGGTTGTTGAACTAACTATCACTTATCCAAAGTGACGAGTAGTTGTAAGGTTTGAGTGTGATGAGTTGAAGGTTATAAGGTTTGAGTGTGATGTTCTATGGGTTGAAGGTTCTTAGACTAACTATCACTGTCAAGAGTGAAGTGCAGCTAAAAGGGTTGAGTGTGATGATGATGTTAATGTGAGGTTTGAAGGTGAGATGCAAGATAAGCTTGCAATGGTGAGGCCTTATATAGGCAAGAGTTTTGGGATTCGAACTAAAGTTGGTGTTAGAGTCCTATGGTGTAGTGAGGGAATCCTAGGGTGTATGTGAGTTTGAAAATTTTTGTAGGTTTGAGGTTAGGAATGCAGGGATCTAAAGGAAACAGTGAAAATTCGTCAAACATAGGTACGGTACCACTAAATACCACACTGTACCGTTAAATTTAACGGTACCGTGGCCTATTTAACGGTACCGTGACCTGGAAGTCACGAATTTTCCTGTGTAGCCTAGTTCTGGGCAGCTAAAGGGAAGTTTCCTAGAGAATAAGAACCACATTTGTGTGTTCTTGAGGGTGTTTGGTGAAAGACTATATGAGTGTGTTTTCACTCCCCCTTAATCTATGACCATCCGGACAAGATGTAAAAGATAAAGAGGAAAACAAACGTTGATGAAAGCGATGAGCTTAGTAACGTCATGACAAGTGGTGGATAGCATACGATAAACTTCACCTTTGAAGTCACGTAGCTCTTCTCAATCATTGTGAATATTCATAGAATATTATGATGAGGCATGCGATTACTAGGAGATATCCTAAGGGTTAAGAAGATAAAATCTTCAGAGTTGTGAGGTTGGTGACAAGGTTCTAGTGGGGTTATCTCAACTTATCCTAGCGGTTCTTCGCTTGAGGTGTGTGGAAGGTGAGTGGGATGCGGAAGCATTGGTAGTGTTTAGTACCATGCGGAAGTGTGACGGAAAAAGGCTAAGGAATCAAATGATAGATACAATCTATTCTGATAGGAGATGGTTTTGGGTTCAAGACTACATTGAGTGGGTTTTGATGGCAAGAGGAAATGGTTTTGGGTTTGTTTGAAAAAAGCTGTGCAGAAGAAAAGTGAATAGGCGCGTTTTTCAGATGCACGGCTCCACGGTTCCACTAAACATTAGTGGAGCCGTGTCTCTTTAATGGAGCCGTGTGTCTGATTGAGCCATTTTTCTTCTGTTTTGACTTTTGGCTGATTAATCTTACTTATTTAGTAAGACTTTTTGACACGAGGAAAAAGTTTATACCTAATAAACTTTTTGATGAAAACGACTAGGAGAGATGACATGAAATGACCTTAGTGTTTCCAAGGAAATTTACTAAGTTGTCATTGGATGAGGGTTGACTTCTAATATTTCTCGTGAAATAAATAGAAGTTATAAGTAGTGTTTTGGAGGATGACTATAATATTTCCCATGAAATATTTAATTAGTCGGAATACCAAACGCAAGGAATGACTTAATATTTCCCGTGAAATATTCAAACAGTCATGTGACAAGTCGAAAGGGAATGACTTAGAATTTCTTAGAGAAAATTCTAAAAGTCATGAGACGAATGAGAAAGATGATTTAAAAAGTCATGGGTGATTAGTAGAGAAATGACTTCAATGTTTCCCGCGAAACTTTTGAGAGGTCATAAAGGGGATGAAAGGTTATAAGGTATGACGCGGGGGATGACTTTAACATTTCCATAGAAATATTGAAATAGTCATGAGCGGGATGATAGGAATGACTTAAGAAGTCATATGACGAGACGTGAGAAATGACGTTCATATTTCTGAAGAAATATTTAGGTAGTCATTAAAGTGATGTGAAGAATGACTCAATATTTCCAGTGAAATATTTAAAGAGTCATGAGACGAGACACATGAGATGACTTCAATATTTCCAGTGAAATATTTAAATAGTCATAAGATTTATGGAATAAGTTCCATCATTCCTAGACCTAGACGGAGACGGTTAAGGGATTCTCGGTTGATAGGATTGGTTGATTTACGGATTTCGAGGTGCTTCGCACGCGAGTGTTTCACGGTGTTTTGAAAGACGTAAAGCTAGGTCTATGGTGCTGATTCGCAGCAAGGCTTGGGATCTAAAGATGTGTATATACACACGAAGATGAAAGGAACTACTAATCACTTATATAGTAACTCGTGAGTCCTTTGTCACCCGAGGGTAGACGTAAGCTTTTAGCTTTTGGATGAGCGTTTTAACATACATTGTTAAAAGGCTTGAATGTGATGTTTCGGATATGACATTTAACAATTGCGATCGCAAGTTAAATTTACTTGAATATTTTGGATGAAATATTTAAGTTGTCAACCCTACTCCGAGTTCTACTGGGTTTGTATCTAACCTACCCATGACAAAAGGGTGTATTGCTTGGAAGAAGGCAAAGGGATGACTAGGGAATTAGGACAACTTCATGACTACACTAACTTATGGGTTTTGACACTAGTGTATGACTCTATGACTTCTAAGGGTTCATAGTGATAGGCATACCTAATTCCTAATGTGTCAAAATGACCTAGTGTGGGTGCAAGCAAATCATGTAGAATGCACATAACGAATAAATGCAAACATCATGCAGAACATGATAATCATTTAGCATTTAAGATCACGAAGACATTTAATCATATCTTATGAAAACATGTTATCATTTTGAAACACATATGTGGGATGCAAGCAATCTAGGTTTGCTAAGGAAGATCCTAGTTACTACTTGTTCAAAATGAGATCCTAACGGGAGATAAAGTTTACCGATGTAAACTATCTCTAGTCAAATGTAGGAATGAAAACTTTTCAAGTTAGAGAATGAGTATGAGACTATCACTAGTGGTGCTCAATTAAGGCTAAACACGACCATTTTTACGGGTTATACACCAACCTAACTTCTCTCCTGGAAGCAATCCAACCGTTAGGTCAAATTGAATTTCTAGTGCGATAGGTTCTCCAGTAGTCATTCTCATGTTAGAAGAATTTGAATTCCTATATTTGCCTATCGAAGTATAGCAAAGATGATTTTATCTTGTTTTGCTATACATGGCCTAATATGACTTAATTAACCATACTTTGAAAGTAGGTTAAGAAATGACATGTCTTACACAACTCCTAACAAAGGCAAGCGAGATGTTTTAATTTCGTGTTTGAGATTTAAAGGTTGTTTGATGGAGATGGTGTATTTTATGATCTCTTGGACAACATCTTTGTTTGTTGAGTTGTTACATGTTATTTTAACATGATTTGGTTTCCTAGAACCAAGAGACACTCTAATGTGAAACAATGTAGAACCTACTACATCGTGTGTGTTTCAAGAATGCTCCTTTGCATATCTTGAGTGAGAATCTAGTGAAGGTTACTTACCTTAATAGATCTTGTGAGAATTTTATTTGAAATGAGACATACTGTTTATTTCAAAAAGTATGCTTTTCTAAGAGGAAACTTATCACTCTTAAGAATGCTTTGTGAAACAAGTATTTTAATGTATGACCAATTTTACTTGTTTATGCAATGACACATGTCGTATTAGGTTATTATTCAACTCTAATATCCTATATTTGTTAACAGAATGTAATGTATTCTCTTGTAACATAACCATTCATGTCACAAAGAAAATAAGATGCATAGGATATAAGTTATCCTTTGTCAATCTTTTGATAAGAGAAATACATGTGATATTCTCAAAGATTGATGACTTACATAATAGTTAATAACATATTATGTATGACACTTTTACTAGACATGTGACATTGAGTGTTGAGTTGTTCATGAGCAAAGTTTACATATGTTGTTTGTTTGCTCTTGTTTGGTTTTTCGAAAAGACACATTTACTAATTGCACTGTAAATGTAAATTACTTGTATATTTCGGATGAGACATCCAAGTTGTCAATCCTACTTAGTTGTGTATTTTATGCATCATTTAAACATATTAGTTTAATGTTTGGAACACAACTATTGGACAACAAGACTCAATATGGCATCTTCAACACAAGTGTGAGTTATGATCCGATGCATATTATTTTCGTCTTGAGAGGACGTCATTATTTTCATAACAATCGAGTGTGATTGAGTATGTAGATTCAAGATAATATGTTTCATCATGTTTTGATGTTATCTTGAAGCTAAACAAATAATGACTCCAATTTCATGTCCACACTCGAAAACTTGTCAATTAGATTCGATGATGATATCAATCATAATTTGAATAATGAATTGATATGTACTGGAAATCTTTCTTGACCCTCACAATCACTCCCTTTTTTAAAAAGAAAATAAAAATTTAAGGAGTGTGTTCCATTTATTTTAACACTAGTTGTATGTGTGAGGTTAATGACAAACTAAGTTACTACTTTGATATTGTCATTTATTTTTATTTGAGAAAAACTATTTATATTATTATGTATAATACTCTTAGTTTTTCGACACCTCATTAGTATAAAAATAATTATCTTAACCATTTTTATACCACATACGTAAAATACTAAATGTTTAAAACATTTTGTATGTGTGTTAAATCAATGCAAGTTTAATACATTTTCTTTTACTTAAATACTAATGTATTAAAATGACCTTTTATCTTGTTTAGACAACCCATGGTCAAACAAGACAAAATGATGTGATGTTTTAAGGATCATGTTATGGATTTTATGAAAGTGTTAAGTGTTTTGGGGTGATATACTTTTTACACTTAAACCTTTGGAAAAATAATTGTGTAAGACAATATCTTTCGACACACATGATCTACCAACTAAGTTTATGTTCCTAAGAAAGTTACTAAACCATTTTAAGAACTTGCAACAAATGCAAGACAAATGGTTGATGCCTATATGCAATGCAAACTAATTACTTAATATAGTGCAAGTGATTTAGCATGAGCCTTATAAATGCATAAACCAAAAAACTATAATAAGCAAATAGCAATTTAGCTTAACACACAAAAATACTTATCATCATTTTGTGTATTATGTATAACAATGTATACTAAGCTTGATTTTATTTGACAATGAATTTGTTTCCTCCCCATTTCAAAGATTTTTGCTGAGTCACTTTGAAAACATGTCAAGGTTTAAAAGTTGAATCGCCCTTTTTCAGTTTGACAAAAAATTTATGCAAACTGCATGACCTGAAGACCTTTTGTTGAAAATCAAGGACTTTAACATACTCTCATTTAGAACTAATTTATAAAAATGTTTCTGAAATGAAAGTAGACTCAACATCATTTAAAATGATGGGCGACACGACTCGTACAGACTTATGGTTGATTTTATATGGATTTTTGAAAATGACCCAAAGATGAAAAACAGACAATCAGATGCACGACACCGTTAAATGACCCACGGTACCGTTAAATATAACGGTACCGTCCTATGTTTAATGGTACCGTGGTCTGTTTTCTGATTCAGAACTACATGACTTAATGATTCGTTCTGAAAACATGACCAGAAACTTAAAAACTCTATTCGTTTAGTGATTAAAGAAACCTTCAAGCTAGTATGACAAAGTATACTTAACAACAAAACTTGTAAGTATTAGACAACTAATTACTTTTCATATTTCATCAACTTCATGGGTAATTTGATACATGGATCGTACTCAATTTTGAAAACCATTTGTTTTAAAAATTTGAGCGACGTGGCTCTGGTACCAATTGTGGAAACCGTAGAGGGGGGTGAATACGTTTCCCTTTAAAAACTTAAAACTTTTTGTATCAAATAACCGATCAAGTGTGACGTAATATGAAAAGTGTCAACAATGGTTATGTATCATCTAGGGATGAATAAATTAAACTACAACACAAGCACAATCAACCATGACACATACATAACATAAGCAACTAGCCACACAAGCATAAACACAATGCAAATATAAACATAAAGCGATAAGGAATAAAATGAAAGTAAAGAGATAAGTTAGAAGGCGCAAACCAGACACGGTGATTTATAGTGGTTCGGTCACGAAGCTCCTCTTCGCCCTACTCCACTCCCCGAGTACCCAACTCGAGAGTTACTTCACTAATCAACAAACTCCCTTCAGGCGGAGAAAACCGTTACACGTCGCTTAACTTGTTTTCCGACACTAAGCTAGATGTCGAGTGCTAATCTTAGCTAGCACCAATCTACCACGATCTACCCGATCTACACCTTACACGTCGCTTATCCTATTTCCGACACTAAGCTAGATGTCGAGTGCTAATCTTAGCTAGCACCAATCTACCACGATCTACCCTTGATCCACATGATCAATCACACAAGCCCAATGGCTTCAAGAGATCTTCACTATCTCTTAAGATCACAATGATCTTGACTCACTCTCTCAGAAAAGAAAAATAATCTTGATGTATGCTATGATACAATCAAGAGTGTAACCAATGTTACAAGACCTAACAACTCCAACACTTTGTATCTACTTGGATACTTTGTGTTCTTCTCTTGCTAATCAAGAGGGATGACAACACTTTGTATCTACTTGGATACTTTGTGTTCTTCTCTTGCTAATCAAGAGGGATGACAACACTTTGTATCTAGGATACTTTGTGTTCTTCTCTTGCAAATCAAGAGGGATGACAACACTTTGTATCTAGGATACTTTGTGTTCTTCTCTTGCTAATCAAGAGGAATGAAGAGGATCACTTGAGTGGATGATTGGATCACTCTTAAACAACCTAAGACTCTCCAAATGATCAAAGAAAGTTATCTAAGTGAAGAGGGATAAGACCAGAGAAAATGGACTGGAAAAATCAAGTTGGAAGTGTGGAATGGTCCACTATTTATAGGCAAGGGAAAATCTGACCGTTACAGACCTACGGCTCCACTAAATACCCGACGGCTCCACTAAATTTAGTGGAGCCGTCCATACTTAACGGTGCCGTGGACGCTCCCTTTTTTGTCTTTAGTGGGGAAGGTTTATTTGGGGAAGTTGGAGCTGTTTTGGGGGGAAAAATGACTGTTGGTAATTCAAAATAATTTGAAATGATTTTTCCAAATAAAACATTTCTTTTTAATTCAAAAATAATTTGTAAAATGTATTTTTGAAAAATGTTTTGTCACATTTATAAAAATGTGAAGTTTAGAAAATTATAATCCTTTGATCATTTGTCAAGTAGTAGATTTGTTTGTCCATACCTTGAGTGATTTATGTCGGGATGGAAATCTACGACTTCGTTGAAGCATACTTGAGACGTCGGGAGGTGTTGATGTAAGTATGCATTGATGATTTGTGTTTACAAGTAACTTGCACATTTTACGTTATGTATTACAAGTTACATGTTTGTCATTATTAAAACCTAAGAAACTGTTTAGTTTAAATATCGTAATATTTGCACTAACATGTTTCTTTGCTGACCCTTGGATTAAACTTGGAGCCTACATCTTCAATCTTCATTCGTTGATCTTTCTTTTGTCCACGGATCGCTGAGGTGGAGGGGAGGGGACCAAAGACACATCCATGTGATGTCTTTGGCTGGTAGTGGTGGTGAAAGGGATGGTTGGAGGGTTAGCAGATGGTTAGGCGGGCAATGGGAGGTTAGTGGTGATTGAATAGTTATTAGGGATTTGTTTGACCGTAATTTGGGGATTTTGACTATCAACCCGTTGTTTTATAAATAATAACTTTGGGTCGGGTTTTTTAGTTAGAGTGAAATTGGGTGTGGGCTTTAGGGTGAAATGATTAGGCTTGGTGGGTTTGTTTAAGTTTAGTGGGATGGGTTGGGTAGTATTTGGTTGGATAAAAGGGTATAGGTCTTGTTGGGTTTTATTAGTTTGGATCCGGATGAGTGTTTTAGGACAAGTTAAATTTGGATGGGTTTAGTGGGGATCCGGTTATGTTTTTGGTTTAGAGTAAGTTTAGGATAACTAGGATTTAAACCAAGGACTAATGTTGTAATTCATGAAACCTCAAGGACCAAACATGCCATAATAGCAAAGTTCTTCTAGAGGCCAATTTTGCCAAGTAAGAATAATCTAAGGGCCATTTTGGGATTTTTCGAGCTTTGAATTTTATCCGAATAAATAATGTCTTCCCGGCATCGGCTTCTGAACTCTTTTCCAAATTAAGCTCGATTTTGTCCATGTTTGCCCCGTTTTCAATCCTTTTGTACCTGAAACACAAAAAAACACAATCCAAGGATATTTGTAACATTATATGGTCCATTTGGGTGTTTTTGGTCGTTTTTGTGGGGTTTTTCGGGTATAAAATGATGAGTAAAAGGCCACTCATCAATCCCCCACACTAAGCAATTGCTAGTCCCTAGCAATCCGATCATATAAAGTAATGAAAGGATCATATCGAGGTTACCAAAACTATCCCGTTTTGACTTTATTATAAAATGCAAGTAAATTAAAACGAGAACAAACGTAAATAACATGCTTGATTTTCAAAAATGGCATCATGGAACGGGAATCACACAAAATGGGTGACTCCGGGGAATTGTAATCGTCATCCTCTTTTTATACTTCCCAACTAAGTCTAAAACCCTTGTGCAAACGTTTTTGTAAAATGCTAACACTACTTATATTAGCAACCTATGTAAGCCGAGACTTAACTTTTCACTCCCACAATTATTCATAAGTTAAGTGTGTGTGAATGTTTTTAAAGTTTTGATCGTAAAAATCGACATTTATTAGGGTTAAAAACCGACAATGATTTAGAAATTAGAGATTCAAAGGTGAGATCACTCCATGTAGCGACTTTCTTCTCAGCTTGTCCTTAGTAAACTTAGGAGGCTAGGTTTTTACACCCTCGAGAATAGTATCGGAGCTCACGGGATCTTTGAAGTCAACAATTTCTAAATCACCGTCCAACTTTTAGACAATATTGACGAATACTAGTTCAACTTTCGATTTAAATTTGAGAAGAAGCAAGTTTCTCACACTTATTCATAAACAAACATAAACATTTTTTCATTTTTCATCATTTTTTTCACCTTTTTTTTATTTTTTTTTATACTAACTTTTTACTTGTGTACCCTAAACGACGGAGCTTCACGGTTTAGTTCCAAGACCTTACACCTTTCGGAATAAAGGATCCAAGGGCCGTTACAACGGAGTGTTCCAAGACTCTAGACATTCCTGAAATGAGGATCCAAGGTGGTTAGACCAAGACCTTACACATTCCTGAACTAG
This sequence comes from Artemisia tridentata subsp. tridentata, assembly GCA_021014915.2. NCBI lineage: Eukaryota > Viridiplantae > Streptophyta > Magnoliopsida > Asterales > Asteraceae > Artemisia > Artemisia tridentata. The sequence continues at coordinate 451,642,278 of CP139509.1, forward strand.
AGGTCCAAGGGCCGATGCAAGAGGGTAGCCAAGACCTAAACGCCTTCCGGAAATAAGGATCCAAGGTCCGATCTCGAATCCGTAGCTTAGAGCACTTATTTATTCATACTTAAAACTTTAACTTTTGCAACTTTCAAGCAATTGCTCACTTTCATTTTGCATTCTTATTGGGTTTGTAAGAAAGTATGCTTGTTCCGAAATTTAAATAAAACTTTGAACTAGTATTCTAAATCAAGATTGTATAAAAATTTATTTGCTTAACAAAAACGGTTTTTTGCGTTCAAAAGTTTGAAAATAGCACTAATTTTAGTCAGGTTAGGATCTTCTGGGAGGAAAAGCCATAGATTACTTATATAAGCTCTAAAGAGAACCAACTACTCCACGCTTAGCATTTTCATTTGCACAATTCGTAAAAACTTAGCCTAAACGTTAAGGGTAGCAGCTAGATCAACACTCTAGCAGAGTCGGGATTCCCCTTGTTCTAGCCTAATCAAGTCTAAACTTCCACTAATGCCGAAGCATTAATGTATAGAAAATTATTTTTTATGTGCAAAGCACTTCTTTTAGACCAAAAATACGATAAAAATTTTAAAATTTTTTGGTCAAAACGAGGGTGCTAGGGGACTAGAAGGTACAAAATGTGAAATTTTTTAAAATTTGGGCAAATGAGAATTCCCCACCACACTTAGAATTGAATATTGCCCTCAATATTCAAAGTACCGGCCTGAGCCGACACTATAGAACGTAAAAGGGTAAGACTACTACCTAAGTGTGGAAACAAAATCTTTTTCACAAAAAGGATTTTAAGATATCCCTGGATAATCATAAACACAAAGATAGGATATTGGGCGGCTGGATTGAAAACAGGCGCGTCAATCATCACAATCTACGGGAATCCTGAAAACAAAGGCAAACATACAACCACAAAGCAACAAGTAGAGGAACTCCCCCACACTTAGTGTTAGAAATAAGAAAGAAGATAGAAGGATAGGCATGGGTTGCCACCCACGAAGCGCTTGTTTTTGCTAACCGAGTCACGAGCTTGACTCGACCCCGAATTCATTTGTCCATGGGGAAGCAAGTGGAAGAAACAATCTCCATCGGACTTTCATTCAAAATGTTTGGATAAACATTGAAGTATATGAAAGTTCCACTCCGATGAGATACCCGCGGCTTTAAGAAAGAGAAACCATAAATGGTGATACCGGGGTCAAAGATGGTGTCCTCACTCCCGAAGGAGTGAAAGAGATGAGAAATCACAACAAATGTGATGAAGAGAAGAAAGATCATCATGATTATCATGAAAAACTCTTCATCACCAAAAGCAATATTTTCTTCAACGGGAGGGAGGGTTGGGATAAGATCTTCAAGAATTAAATCCTTATGATCACTAACACATCCCCCCACACTAGAATCATCCTCAAGATCAAAGTAGAAATGATCATATTCCGGAGGAGATAAATGAAGGAGTTCATCGGAGAACTCCTCATGATAACGATCATTCACATTAAAATGAAATGAATCATACTCTGGAAGAGAGAGATAAGAATGGGAAGTGGTACTGCCACTACCCGTCTCTTCCGAATGATCGATATCAAAGCAAAAGGCTTCGTAAGCCGAGAGTGAATAATCAGGATGAGAAGTGGGATTGCCACTACTCTCCTCTTTATCATTAAACACAAAACTCTCATATTCGGGAAAAGCATCCTTGAGGTCGAGCTCCACAGGATCAGACTGCTTTTCCTCAATAACAACTTTCTTCGGGGGGAGAGAAAATAATGGTTCATCAAATATCATTTTTTCCAACAACGGAGCGTCTCCCCCCGGATCACAATCGGGCTCAACAATTTCCGGTGAAATTGGAGCATCAAACAAGAAAACCTCGAGCTCTTCCTTATAGATATCACTTCCCTTAAACGGAGGAGAAGGATGGGAAGAGTCGGAAATGAGTGGTGCGGAAATATCAATACGATAAACCGATTCCGGAGGTGGGGCAAGTGGTGCGCTCTTAGAGCTAGCAGTTTTCACCACTTCCGTTGTATCCTCCGATTCGTGTTCATCGTAATCAAGAACACTTTTAACTTCAGCACAACTCTTAAACCATTGACTTGAACCAGGGGCAATTTTCATTGCTTTGAGCTCAGCACGTTTTTGTGACGTACTCTTGACCGTAAATCTTGAAAGTATATCAGATTTTTGATCAATCGTAGCAACGTTGCATTTAGACCCCTGATTAATATTAAACGTGACCGCTTCATTATCAACACGAATGGTTAATTATTCAGCGTACACATCAATGAGAGCACGACTCGTTCTTAAGAAAGCTCTACCCAAAATGAGTGGAACTCGAGGATCAGCATCAAAGTTTACCACAACAAAATTAGTGGGAAAGTGGAATTTTCCTACTTTCACAACAACGTCCTCGGCTATTCCAAGCGGATGAGTAATAGTACGGTCCGCTAGCTCGAGTGTCATGCAAGTAGGTGTAAGCTTTGGAAGAGACAATTTTTCCCATATCGAGAGTGGCATAAGGTTAATGCTTGCGCCAAGATCGGCTAAGGCGGAGCATTGAACCATCCCCGAGAAATCACATGGGATTAAAAACTTGCCGGGGTCTCCGAGATTTTTGGGAAGCTTTTTGAGGATAACCGCCGAGCATTGCTCGTTTAGGGGGGTTTTTGCCATCTCCGACAACTTTTCCTTGTTGCTTAGCAAACTTTTAAGTTTAGATGCAAATTTTGGCATAAGAACGAGAGCATCTGCAAAGCTTATGTCGAAATGCAACTCATTGAAGATTTGAAAGAACTTTTCCATTTGTTGATTGTTTTTTTCTTTATGCTTCTGATCATTAAGCCTTGAAGGATATGGTATTGAAGGCTTAGAATTTTTCTTCGGAACATCGGGTTCCGGAATTGGAGTTTGGATTACTGGAGGTGGGACGTGTGCGGTACTTTGTGGGCTTGAGGTGTGCACCTTGTCCTTTGTTACCTCCTCCTCTCGTTCCACTTCCTTCACCGGAGAAGGAGTAGGAATTGAGGGTCCGTCATAAGCTTTACCACTTCGGGTGGTAACAGCTTTCAACTCTCCCTTTGGGTTAAGAATTGTATTAGCTGGGAGAGTTCCTGAAGTAGAAGCTTGATTAGCTTGATTAGCTAGATTAGCTTGCTGAAATTGATGGATGAGGGTATCAAACATGTTTTCAATCTTTGTTTGCGATTGATCAATTTTGCTTTTGAGTTCATTACCCTGCTTAGTCAAAGCATTTTGAAATTCGATTTTCAAATTTGTGATTTGATTTTGCATGGCCCTCAATTTCACCTCATTTGTCTTAATGTAATTTGCAAGATCATTTGAAGGAGCAATCGAGGCAGGGTAATTTGGAGCTTGATACCCTTGAGTGAAATTGACCCCTTGGGTCGGGTATTGATTAGTAGGGGCTTGATATGGAACATTTGGCCCCTACTTTGGTTTTGATTAAACCTGTTTTGATTGTTTGGTTGAGAAAAACCGGGTGGTCCTGCTTGATAGTTAGCTCAATAGCTCGTGTCAACTTGAGGATGGTATTGAGTACCTCCTTGGTTGTAAGACCCGGCTACGGCATTGCTTTTAAAAGGCCGGCCATCGGTGGCGGTACAATTATAATAAGCATGAGGACCACCACAAGTGACACAATGTTCCTCCACCGCTTTGACTTGAGCGGGTGGAGAAGCTTGTGGGGTAGAAGAAGAAGAATTTTTCTGAGTGGAGAGAACCAAAGCTTGGATTAAATCCGTGAGCTTGTCAATTTTAGCATCCGTGCTAGAAGTATTCACCGGATGTGAACAAGAAGGCGAAGCACTCACTTGGGAAACAACCGGTTTGCTTCTTGAATTGCGAACCTTTGACTTGTTCTCGATGATGGACAAAGCATCTCCCGTAGTCCGATTCAATATAAAACCACCGGAGGCGGCGTTTAGAGAATCTTGGTCGGTTTGGTTCAATCCACTGTAGAAAGTATCAATTTGGTGTAACTCGGAAAAACCGTGGTGAGGACATTTGCGAAGTAATTCTTTAAAACGGTCCCACGCTTCACTAAAAGATTCATCAAATTTTTGAGTAAATTTGGTAATTTCATTTTTTAAACTTGTGGTTTTTGAAGGTGGAAAGAATTCGTTCACAAATTTCGACACCAAATCTTCCCAAGTTAAGATAGAACGAGGGGGTTGTTTTTCAAGCCAAATCCGGGCTGCCCCCTCAAGAGAGAAAGGAAAGAGAAGCAATTTGATTGCTTCTGGAGGAACATCCCTACATTTGATGGTCGATGAAATTTTGTTGAACCATCGAATGTGGGAATGAGGGTCATCCCTCTCGAAACCATAAATTTGATTCGACGTTACTAAGGATAGTAATGCCGGGTTAAGTTTGAAATTATCGGCAACGATTGGGGGAACAACAATAGCATCTCCGTAACCCTCGGTGGGTGCTTGGAGAAGCTCAAGCATGGTGCGATTCTCCGCCATTATATTAATGGGAGGATCGGGATTAGTACGAATCTCGGGTTCGACTAATTGGGCAGCACGTCTACGATAACGTGTGCGCATGCACCAAGAACATTAGGTTAAGAAAGGAAAGAAGAATATTTTTGGGTTTTTTGGTTTTTCAATTTTTTTTGATTTTTGGATAAAAATATTCACAAGATATATACGAAACTTCACGAGGAAGGATCTTCAAGTCACTAATCGTCAAACCGTGACGATATTGTCGCAACACACCTCCCCGGCAGCGGCGCCAAAAATTGATTGTTCGAGGACAAACGCGTCACAAGCCAAAACCTCTTCACGAAGAAAAGTCAACTCGCGACGGTTTAAACGCGACAATCGATTGTAATATACCGGATAAGCGTGTACCCGGGTCGTTCTCCCAGCGAGGCGTGAAATTGAGGATATCGTTTTCGGTTCGGTATTAAAATGCTTGAAAAGAAGAGGGTTTCTTGTGTTTCTAAAATCAACTAAAAACGAAAATTAAATAATGTAAAACGGAAACTACGAACGAGTAAAAATGTAAAATCTTTGAAAAACTAATCCTACGGGTATCAAAATAATTTTCCTAAGTCCTAAATATAAAAAGAAAATTTTGGAAAAAAGAAAAATATTTTTTTGACTTTTAAATAATTTTTTATGATTTAAAAACTATCTTAACTAATTTAAATTACTAAAAATACGAAAACTAATTTTAAAAATCTGAAATTTTTTCTGAAATCACTTTATACTACCAAAGTCCTAAGAAAAATATAAAAAGCTCAAAAAGCTCAATGACAAGCTGTCTATAAGCTTAAACAGTTTAATAAGCTAGACAAGAAAGAACTTTGTTATAAATTAACTTTTGCAACATAGACACAAGCACAACTTATAGCATACTGGCTGGGTCGTTTGTGTTGTGTGCTAGCAGACCTGGGTTCGAATCCCAGGTCTGGCAATTTTTTTGCAACATTTTTTTTGTTTGATTTTCTTTTGAAAATGATAAGCACAAGTATATAAGTTATCTTGAAGCTGGAAACTTTTTGAAAACAAAAAAAAAAACAAGCTTATAAAAGCTTAAATACTGATCAGTTTAAAGAAAATAAAAATAAGCTAAAAATGGCAAGAGGACTAAAAGCTATTCTAAGAAGCTAAAGAAATGAAATAAGCTAATAACTACAAGTAAGCAAAGATTTTAAAAATAGAAGGCAAAATAAGCTATAAGAAAAACAGATAAGCTCAGGAAACTTAATTAGCTAAATCAAACTGATGCAATAGCCAACAGTCCCCAAAAGGCAACTTATGCGCTTGAAATTAAGCCCACTAGGACAACTGATAAGCCACACAAGTGGGGGATCTTAGAACTCATATACCAATAAGCAACTAGGGGCAAAGTTCAGGTCAATAAAAGCTTATTCTCAGCTTAAAAATAAGCTGAGAAAAGGGCTAGTAACAATGAAGCAGGCTGCAAAATGTGTTCTGCACAGACTATTTTACTACTGATCTAATCCATTAAGGCAAAAAGATTGACTAAGGCTTGAGGGAATTTAAACTGCTACTAACTATGACTAATAAACCAGCACAAGTCATGAGCTTATAACAAGCTTATCAGTTTAGCTTGCAATACTAACTATATCCACACAAAAACTCCAAAAGACTTCAAACTAACTAAAAGCAACTTAGTGCTAGCAACCTACACTACATGGGGCATACCAAATAAGCACTACCAGAACACATAAGCAGATAAAAAAAAATAATATAAGCAATAAGCAATAAAATAAACTACACTATTTGGACTTTCAAAAAGAAGAACTGATATTAAAATTAAAATAAGAGTAAATTACAACTGAAATTCAAAATTACAAAGTACCTTAAAAAATAAAATGCTAAAATAAACCTTCCTTCTACTCAACTGCTACTCGACTATTTATACTAAAAAAATAATAAAAACCCTAGAATGAGTGTGTTTGTTGTGTGAGTGTGTTCCCACTTGCTTCATGTGTTTCTTTGCTGACCCTTGGATTAAACTTGGAGCCTACATCTTCAATCTTCATCCGTTGATCTTTCTTTTGTCCACGAATCGCTGAGGTGGAGGGGAGGGGACCAAAGACACATCCATGTGATGTCTTTGGTTGGTAGTGGTGGTGAAAGGGATGGTTGGAGGGTTAGCAGATGGTTAGGCGGGCAATGGGAGGTTAGTGGTGATTGAATAGTTATTAGGGATTTGTTTGACCGTAATTTGGGGATTTTGACTATCAACCCGTTGTTTTATAAATAATAACTTTGGGTCGGGTTTTTTAGTTAGAGTGAAATTGGGTGTGGGCTTTAGGGTGAAATGATTGGGCTTGGTGGGTTTGTTTAAGTTTAGTGGGATGGGTTGGGTAGTATTTGGTTCATCAAATATAATATAATAAAACAAGTCAAATAAATATGATAAATGATGGTAATAAAATGTACTTATTTGAGTTCATCAAATATCCCCACTTGAACTTTACTTGTTGGTTAAGGGTTAGTCATTCTTCTTAATCTCCATCGATCTCAAATTCCAGAAAAGGCGACAAAATCACAAATACATGATCGAATCCACGAACACGATACTTGCAATTGCTCAAATCCTTAACTCGAATAGGCTAAAGATAGGACCAAGTAATCTTTACCAATAATATTATATCAAAAAGGGTGACAAAATCATAAATACATAGCCGAATCCACGACTACGATACTTAAGATTGCTTAAATCCCTAATCTCAATAAATCAAAGGTTTGGATAAAGAATAATATAGGGTATGGATAATATTTGGGATACAAATTGGTGTAAAATGAAAAATAAACAAAACAGATAAATTAAAATCCTAAGTGTGGTAAATTGCTTTCCCAACCATCCCATGAATAAGACTCATATCATTGAATAACTCACGCTTTAACACTTGAAACACACGCTTTAGGTAGACACGAATTATACTCAACAAGATCTCAATCAAAGAATAACCTTAGTTGGCGTTCCCATAACGGCCAACTCCCATTCAATCCATAAATATAATATACAACAAATAGTGGTGATATCGACCACTTAATACAAAACTTTACATAAGTTGGTTAAAACAAACTTCCAACTTTTTTTTTTTTTTTTTTTTTTTTCAACATATAAATGTGTAAAATTTCACAACTTTTCTATCACTATCTTTCCGGATAATTTTTCCATACTCTTCATACTTTCAGAAATAACTGTAATAGCGAAAGTAGTAAACACACGAAAAATAAACTCAAAGATATACAATATTTACTTTCATACCAATTGCATTGTGCAATTTCCTGACTCAACCAAAGATAATGAATTACGCACGCGAACACAGGTAATGTAAGGAAACACACTTTGCCTAAAGCAATTAACCAACCACGGATTTTAATCTACAGGGTAGGCTAAGGTGTAAGGGTGTAACGAAACATTATAACAAAGGTGTAAGAAACGAAAGGAATGGCTCTGAGTGTTTTTCTAGGGGTATCTTACTCTAAAAGTGAGAGTAACAAAAGGGTTTATACGGGGGTTAATATCACATAACATATAAAGGCTATTTGGGTGTAATCCTAGAAATTTACCAATTTAGACAAGTCATTCCAATTATATAGATAATACTTATTATGGTGGTCTCGAATAGTATACAAGCCAAGTTCTAAAGTTTACAAGTCACCGGCACACTCATAGATTTGTGAATTTTGAAAAGTTCACAATTTTTGAAAATAATGTTATGTGTGCAGCTATGTAATTTAGACTTTAAACAAAAACATGCTAAAAATTTTAAATTTTGATATATTAAGCACATTTTAAGCATATTTTGAAAAAGTTTAGGACAAGTAAGTGTTCTAATTCTCCAATCCCCCCACTTAAGTTAAACAACGTTCTCGTTGTTTGTATCCAAGATTAAAAACTGGAAAATAAAAGAATTAGAACAGAAAAACTCCCCTGAGATTTGCTCGGTATGATCCTCCATTATTTGTATAAGAGCAAAAATCAACTTTCTTGTGGATGAGAACGTTTAAGCTTCATATTTGATGTATCCACAGGAAATGCAGGAATCTATAATACCATCAAGACTTTAACACACCTGAGTTAAGAAAGTTCAAACTTGCATAATACATTAGTAGTTAGAAAAAATAAAACTTTAAGAAAAATTAAATTGAAAATCATCAGGTCAGTCGATACGCCGTATCTTATGGAAGAAGATACGCCGTATCGAGCCTGGAATAAATACGAATCAGAATAGAAGATGCGTCACATCCTTAACCAGGGATGCGCCGCATGAAAATAAACTGACAGAAAGTTTTAAAGTCAAAAATAAAAATGCAGAAAATAAAGTAAGATATGACTAGTGCAGGCGATGCGTCGCATCTTAGGATGAGATGCGCCGTATCTTCTGCAGGCCTGACAGACTCGACACAGAACAGAAAAGTAAAAATTTTCCGGGTTGTCTCCCGGTCAGCACTTGTCTTTATTCCAGAGTCTTCAAGTTAGACTCACGTTCAGCTCCTTAATTTCAATAGTTCTGGTTCAAACTCGACAACTTCGTTATCAGCGTTGTCGATGTAATTATCAAGGTATTTCCCTTTAGGTCGTGCCTTTGGAACAAAACTCCTTTAATCACCCTTGACAATTGGTGCACTTCAATCGTCACTTCTCTAATCATATTGTTTTGTTCTTTCAGCAATAGTTCCTTTCCGCTTTCTTGGGTAAACTTTGATATAATCTCGTCGATTGTAAATTTGATCCTTGATCCTCCAAACCAGCTTGGGAAAAGATCAATCATCATTCCTGAAACATAGAACAAATAGGCTTCGAAGTAAAAATTTTCTAAGAGACAGGAAAGTTGATTAAAATTTCTCAGTTCAAGATAAATAAAATTTTGCTGATATCTGCAGACGATGCGCCGTATCTAAAAGTTGGATACGCCGTATCTTATAACGTTAAAATTTAATCAGACTTTTATTCAGAAAGCAGATACGCCGCTTATAATTTTAGAATGCGCCGTATCAGTTTTAAATTATCAAAAATCGATTATATTTATTAAAATTAAATGCGTCGTATTAACAAAAGTTAATGCGCCGTATTTTTGTTACGTTTCAAAATACAAGATTTTTGATTCAGAAGATGCGCCGTATCGATAAAAATCGATGCGTCGTATCTGTTTAATAATTCGAAAAACTGTTTTTAATTAAAATACTAAATACGCCGTATCTGATAAAACAGATGCGTCGTATGGCGTTAGGGTTTAGAAAAATTTCTTATTAAAAACAGAATACGCCGTATCTTGGGGAAAGATGTGTCGTATCGAATTTAGTAAACGCGTTGTATTTATAAAAATTAAACGCAATACGCCGTATCTATGAAAATAGATGCGCCGTATCGTTTGTATCAGCAAAATACAACGATAGCAGAATACAGAAAAATAAAAAGGAAAACAAAAATAAAAACACACAAAAACAGAAAATATGCAAATAATACAATGAATGCAATTTAACTAATATACAACGGGTTAGCGGTTAGAATCAAAAAATTAAAAAGAAAAACCTAATTAAAATACTAATCAAATTAACAGATAATAACAATTCACTCCCCGGCAACGGCGCCAAAAACTTGATGTGCGTGTGTATTGCTCTAATTTTTATATCCACGGTGTGTCGTTGTGGTTTTAGCAGTATTCAAGTTTTAAATTTATATTTAGCCGACTTATCAATAAAACACACACTTTAACGAGCAGTGTACCCGGTCAGTATGAATATAATGGTAAGTAGAGTGTCGATCACTAAGAGTGGAACGTATTATCTAGTTATTCTAATCAGTATTTTAATATCTTAAGTTAGCTGTACAATCTTAATCTAACGCAAGGGGGTTCAGCCTGAGAGATTGGCACGGTTTGGTTATGATTAAATAATAAACTAAACTAATGAGCACGAATCAGCGATTAGCACACACGTACACAGATAGATACTTGAGACAATAAGAAGACCTGTCCTGATAATTAAGTAGTTTGTCACTTGTTTTATTGCTAGTTTTATATGAAGTGTATAGTTCGATGCGACGCATCGAGAGTTAAACCTTTCTCGTTGGCTCTAATCTTATCGGCGAGTAAACCCTTAATGATTACTTATGTCTATCCCACTATCCTAGAAACGATAGAATAAATAGGCGAGGAAGGGGCATGGCGACCCAAGCAATGCTCAGCTAGACACAGAGGTTATCAATGCACTAATAAAAGTCACCAAAGACATCAACATATAAACTTTAATTAATGGGAAAGCAATTTTAAAGGGTGCCCATGGTTTTCCGTAGTCACATGGAATCGGCCCATCAATCCTGATGAATTAAAGTGTACTAATACAATAAAACAAAACTACTTAATGAATTGAATACATGCAGGACCTTCTTACAGCTCTTGTATCTTCATTTAGGGTGTGTCTTGTGCTGCTAATGCGCCTGAATTCGGCTAGGGTTTCTTCTGTCTTTTGCTAAGTCTCGTACTCAGTATATTGCACACAAAATTCGTCTGACTTTGGGGTATTTATAGTTTCTGTCTGAGGGTTAGATGCGGCGCATTGAATAAGTAGATGCGGCGCATTGACTTAACTTCGCGTGGGGTCCAAGATTAATATATTCAGGAATATTCGTATACCGCCTTAAGATGCGGCGTAACTCCATTTCTCTATGCGGCGCATGTCCTTTGCTGTCTTGGATCGTATCTTGTGAAATCTTGATAGTGATGCGCCGTATGTAAAAAGTGTGTTGCGGCGTATCTGGAGCAGAATGATCTTGATCTTGTACATTTCAATAGACTCTTAACTTCTTGCTTGTTTCGCTCCATAATTAGTCCAAAATCGCCAAGTTTCACATAATACTTGTTTTTACCTGAGAATTACAAAAGTAAACATTAACGTATCAATTCTCACAGATAATATAATAAAACAAGTCAAATAAATAGGATAAATGATGGTAATAAAATATACTTATTTGAGTTCATCACCATGTCATCACATTTAGTCCACCTAAGCATTATTTATTTTAGGCAATTAAAATTCAGATTAATTAAAAATTTGACATTTGCAAGAATCGAACCTGGGTCATTTAATCCACATACAAATGCTTCAACCACTAGACCAAGCCAGTTTTTGTGATTTACAATACAAACTAAGTAAGTCATGCTTAAATAATTGATATTGTTAAGCTATATTTAAGGAATAGCTTGGGCATAAAATTAAGTTATTATTATTATCCACAAATATACGTATATTTTCAGAATCCTAGAACAAAAACACACACAAAACCTAAAACACAAATCCGGAACAAAAAGACCCAAACAAATTCACCAGTAGCTAGGCTCCAATCTCATTATCATGTTGCCAATAATCTTATTTGCTATTATGAAGCATGCATCCACAGCTTTTGAACCAAGGTAATCTTAACAGTTTATCTTGATCTCGATTTTGATTAGGTAATTAATTCTTTATTTTTAATTTGACATAATAAAGATAATCTTAAATCTCGATTTGAACCAAGGTAATCTTAATTTTCGATTTTGACATTCTGTTCTTTATTTTTATCTTAACAAAAATTCGGTTTGGGTCAGCTTGATATTTAACTGCATGTTGATATTGTGAAGTTCCATGTTCATTTATAGCTAATTTTTATGCACGTAGTAATTGTTTTTGATTGATTACATTATCGAATTGTTGTTGATATTTAACAACAGGGAAAGAGGCATGCTTGATCTATCAATGTTTTGGTTTCAAGTTTGTACTGCTCGTGAACAGTTTGTACTGCTGGCGTATCAGGTTTATACTGCTCGAAACATGTGAAAAATTGAGTTCAAAACGATTAATATACAATTACAAAGTAAAAAATTACAAAGCATGCCCGCCCATCGGGCGGGCTTCGACAACTAATCACACAACACGTAAACTGCTCGTGAAAGTTGTAACTGACTGATTATCCACAATCACAATTTTATGTTGGGTAATGATCGCTTCTGGAAAGTTGTAGTAACTGTGATTTGTTGTAATAGTTCGCTTCTGGAAAGCACATATTTGATGTAATAGTTCATATTTTATGTTCATATGGTGTGATCGGGTTCGGCCTGATGTTTGTGGAACCTAATAATATCCTCTAAAGGTATGTTTTTATTTTCTTATGGCATTCATCTTGATTGCTTGTGGTTTATTTTTAATCAATTATGTTGATTCTGTCTTTCTCACTTGGTATGTTGTTTTACATGGTTTTGTTTTATGAGGACGGGAACCCTATTGAGCCAAAGGTATTGTTATAAGAGTTCTCGACATGACGACATGGTCATGGTTTGTATAAGTCTGAGTAGGTGGTAAAGGATTTACATGTGACGGCGAGAAGAGTTTATTTACAGCAGGCCCTTTGCCCGAGTCTAAGCTTGAGTTCCCTGTTTTATTGCAGAATCAATTATTAAACAGGTAGGCAATGTATGTTGTATTCGTCATTTCAGATCAATTTATGATTATGGGTGCTAATGAGCATGCGTTTTTATGCACACAAATGTTCGTGGAAGCAGCCTCAAGGAGAATGACCTCAAGAGATCAACACGGCCACCTCAATAAAAGTCATATTCTGGAGCTTTTTATATGAATCTAAGCGGGTGGGATAGGAATGACATGCGTTTGACAAGGTAATGTTCATCTTATAGCTTTAGTCTCCAGTTGCATAATGTTTATATGTCTAATGTTTAGTTATTAAAGGGTGTTTAGTCCTGTCATAATAGTTGGAATCAGGGGTGTTTTGGACTGTTCTAATTAGAATCATTTAATTTTTAAGGGGTGTTTGGGACTGTTCTTAATAGCTGAATTTAGAGTGTTTGGAACTTTCTTAATAGCTGAAATCAGGGGTCTTTGGGACTATTTTTAAAATCTGAATTCTGGGGTTTTAAACTATTTTATTTGTAGTTGGTAACTTCTCTCAAAGCTGTAGTTCACACAAGTAATAGTTAGTCGGTGAAGTATAGGTACTATTTTCTCTCAAAATACTGTTCTTATAGAAGGGACTCACGATGTAAATAGAGTATATGTAACTATGTATATGGAAGTTTGAAATACAGACAAAGTATAAAATATAATATGAGGTTTGATATTCGAAAGGAAAAATTAATATTGGACTTATTAGTTTCGTGTTAGACGAGGTGTTAGCATGATCATCCTTTTTTGTAGGTCATGATCATGTTGTGTTTAATCGTTGTATCTAAACTTTTAGCATCTTCAGAAAACTCTTTTTTGTGTCGTAAAAGAAAACAACCAAAGTTGTGTTTTGGTCCATATTGACCCAAAAGAAACTGGCAGTTTTGGAATGGCTATATCACCTATTACTGTGCAGGATCTTCTCTTTAGAAAGTATTTTGTTCAAAAGTAGGATGTTACTTTTTACAACATGTGCATTGTTAATTGTTAGCTAATGGCTCTACATTATTTATACAATACTTGTCATGTACCACAAGAAATACCTATACCTTGTGATGTACAACTAGACTAATATCATGTGCTTCCTTCATAAGCAACCTAAAAAGATCACCCAGGGTAACAAACAACTCTCAATATTCTTAAATTTCTAAAACCAAATAACCTCCATTGACCATCCCTTCCTTTAGCATTCACCTTATTTTTGCCACAATATATAAAAACCCAAACCCATCAATCTTCACCCGTCCCCACCGCTACAATGTCTACCCCACATCACCAAATCCACATCCAAAACACTCCTGATAACCGCTCTAACATCTTTTGGCATAATATTTATATGTTATTTGCAGACTCTCTGCCACATGTACATTATTAATGCGGGATCTGGCTTTAGGCTTTTGTGGAACATAGTTAAATCTTTCCTTGACCCAAAGACTACATCTATGATTAATGTAAGTCCACACTATCTTTTGTGGAACACACTCTATTTTACGTAGGTGACAACGTGTCAATTGATAATCATTAATACGGTTCGTTATAGATTTATAAAGGTTACATATTATTGGAGTCATAAACAATTAGTAAGCTCTAAATGTTTCAGTTGCATAGTATGGATCAATTTTAATATCTCAATGCATATTGCAATCCTAAACGGATAGTAAGTTCTATATCCTTTAACACCTCAATGAGACATTTGAACCACAAAACGTAGTAGAGGTGGTTTAATCTGATTCATATTCATTAATGTGTTTGTATGGATCCTGTATATAGAGATCAGAAGCAAGATGTAAGAAGGCTGCAACAATAGTCTGATAGCAGGCGTAGGCCTGCTGTATTTTATTCACATTTTCTTACAAGCCAATTCTATCCATTGAGTATCACGAGAACCCTGTATATTTTGATTCTCCATATATATATAATAAGTATAAACTCACCCATTAACCCATTTCTATCCATTGAATATTGTTGATATCAACTATTCTTGTTCTCAAGCTACTAATATATTCCATTTCTTTTTGCTTATTAATTTTATTGCAGCTTTCTTGTGATAGCAGGCTACTAATAAGCTATGTGGCAAAATCTATTGTATGCTCTAATGGGCGAGTTCTTGATTCTTCAGCCAGATGCGAAATTTTCACCAAGTCATGATCTTCTTCCATCGGTGTGGCAGTAGCAGGAGTCATATGGGACCAGCTCAAACTCATGTCTGTTTCAGAGGTGTGATAGAGAATGGAACCGAATCTCTGAAAAGATTCACGAGGTTGGTTGCATCTGATCAACGACATTAAATATGTAGGTATTTTTATTCACTAATTCTTTTACATAAATTGATATTTGAGTAAGTTTATTCATTCTCTAAATTGGTTTTAATGGATAAATGAATCCGAGATCTCTCGAGAATAACATGTTTTATGGAAAAGTGAGCATATATGCTACAATTTGATTTGGTTAAAAATATAGTTGATGTACCAAACAGGCTACGGCCATAAGAATTGAATCGTGGCTCAGACTAATATAGTTGATATCAACAATATTCTTTTGAGGTCTTAATTGGTACCTTGGGAACAAGAATAGTTTGTTCCTTTCCATTGTATTAAAAATCTTGGACGTAAACAGAAGCCTTTTTAGTCATATGCATGGATCATGGATATAAATCAAGAGTACATTTGATTTAAAGTGCATTATCTTCATCAATCATCCAATATCAACGACGTGAAACAACGGATGTGAAAGTGACTCTGGAACACTGAGTTGAACGAGAATTTCAGGTAAATTATGTTTTATTTTATTTCTGCAAGCTAAATTTAGTGATCCATTCATCCGTTACAGCAGTATCTCTCATTGGCTCCTGGTCTTGGTATCGCAGTTACAGCAGTCGCCGCTATGATGGTGGTACTAATGGTTTTCCTTATTCATAGAAAAAATATATAATTGGATGGGCATGATATTACGTCTGATAAAACCTCCATGAAAGCAATTTCTCATCCAGCAAAAAAAAGTTCGAGGAAGGTAGTTAATTGTCTAATTTGATTGTATACACTTGCTCTCTCATCACTTTTTAGTATTTAAAATTGAAAGGATTTGGATGTTTATCCAGGTCCATCATGTATGTTTGAAAAGTTCAGTTTTAAAGAAACGAAAAAAGCTACCAACAATTTTGCAACCAGTGAAGCGCGTGAATAAAATTTCAGACCAGACTGTGGAAGAATTCTGCAAAGAAATATAGCTATGGCCCGGGTTATTCCAACAGGTATGGCTCGAGTGATGCTGTAATATCCAACGTTTTAGACCAGTGTGATCGTGTAACAAGGGTACTAAGATTATAAAAAGTTTCTTAAAGGATATTCAATGTACCCTTTGTTCCAACGTCAAATGTAACTTCATGATTGTGTTGTTGCTATTATTATGATTCTTAATATAACTTCATGAAAGTTTTATGGTTTAAAGGTAAATATGCTAAAAACTTTAACCTTTTCGACCCTTTAGTTTCTGTAGTGAACTATAATTTTTCTTAGTTTCTGTAATAAACTATAGTTTGTCTTAGTTTCTGTAATGAACTGTACCCTTTGTTCCAACGTCAAATGTAACTTCATGATTGTGTTGTTGCTATTATTATGATTCTTAATATAACTTCATGAAAGTTTTATGGTTTAAAGGTAAATGAGCTAAAAACTTTAACCTTTTCGACCCTTTAGTTTCTGTAGTGAACTATAATTTTTCTTAGTTTCTGTAATAAACTATAATTTGTCTTAGTTTCTGTAATGAACTGTAATTTGTCATTCTGTAGCTCTTAAAAGAATGTTGCATAGTAGTTTTGATTGATTTCATTGGACTGATTTTCATTACTGAGTACTGCTTTTAATCCTGTAAGTATTACCATCATATATTTATACATAATTTGCTGCGTTTGTGCAAATTTGTTTGATCTGGATGTAACTAAGTATGCCTACTAATAGAATGGGTTGGGAATAGTAGTGTGACCTTACAATTGGCGAACAGGATCAAAATTTATGAATTGATTAGGAATTAGCTCTAAAAATACAAGGGATTTAGTGGTACGGGGTGAGTTCATATCAGTAGGATTCTTTAAAGAACTGCTATGTGTCTGTTTATTGAGTTTGGGTGAAGGGACGGTACCCGGGCAAATATTGTTATAATTGTCTCAAAAGTGTTCCCATTTTTTTCGTTTGTGTTTTTTGAAGCAAGTTGCTATTGTAACACCCCGACCCCACAAGGGTAGAGATATCACAAATACATGGTTTCATATCAGATAAACATAGCATACAATCAATAGTAATACAATGGTTCTCAAAGGTTACAAATGAAATCTTGCAATACAAGGGTTACAAAGGAAAATAAAAGCCGTCTATAAAATCCATAAGTACATCTCTTCTAATAGCTTCTACTCAAAGTCTTCTAAGTCCAAAAGTCTCTTCACTTATACCCAAACCCGTCGTCCTGCTTAAAATCTGCCGCACACGAAAAGAAAACGTGCGGCTGAGCTTAAAAAGCCCAGTGAACAGATATAACGGAAACAAAGCAGTAGCATAATGAATAATACATGAGTAAATGAGAATGGAAGCATGAATACATGGTAAGAATACATGGTGTCATAAGGGAAAGGACAAAGGTGCAAGGTAAGGGAAAGTCAGTAATCCACTACGAGCCCATAACATGAAATCATAAGCATAATCATAATCATAAACATGTAGAGGGGAGACCTCTTGGTATCCTGTAAATATGAGGGGTGTCCTCATCATGGGTATCTTGTAAATATGAGGGGTGTCCTCATCATGGGTATCCTGTAAATATGAGGGGTGTCCTCAATCATGGGTTGGAGTAGCTAGCTCCCAGAGTGTGAAAGACGTGTATCGCACACACCATCAGTCACCATGAATAACATAACATAACATGAACATGAACAAATCTAGGATGCATCCATACACCCCCGGTGGCCATAATCTGCCTCTACATAAACATGAATCATAAACATAACATGCAGGGACGGGACAGGTCATCACTCTCCTGCCCTAGAGTCATGCCATCGGTGCATCGACTGACATGGACATGAAACCCTCATGCCTAGTGAGTGGCTCGTAGTATCAAACTGAGGGTAAAGGTCAAGTATCATGGATCATGTTTTAGTTTACTTGCATAGGTCAATATCATGTTTCATAAGTTCATAATCATGGTTCATAAGCATGGTTCATAAGCAAAGGTTCATAAGCAAAGGTTCATGGTCAAGGTTTCATAATTGAAAGGTTCATAATCATAAAAGGTTCAATATCATGATGGTTCAAAAATCGGAGTTCATGAATAAAGGGAACATGGCAATAGTACAGGGAAAACCCTAACATGAGTCATAATCAGAGAACGAAGGCCTCTTAATAAAGAAGCAGAATATCTGTACCTTATTGCTTGACAAAGATCACACTGAAAAGATGATAACGAGCACAGGATTACTCCCTCTTCACACCTAGAGGAGTAAAGACATGATTACTAAAGATCCCATTTCCATATTAAGTAACTTTCTATTTTTAGCAGGTTTCCATTTTTAGAAAGTTTCCTTATTTAGTAAGTTTCCATATCTAGAAAGTTGGATCAACACACTTAGTTAAATCATTATTACTGAAGTTAAGGTCTCCTTTATTACATTTACATACTAGGTCCTTAAGAATTCACAATTTACACTTTACACCCTTTAGTTTCAAAAGTTACACTTTAGCCCTTCAATTATTCATAGTTATACTTTAGACCCTTAATTTATCAAAGTTTCACAATGATCACTTATTATATCATATTATAAGAATGTATCCTCAATTTTACAGAATTTACACAATAGGTCCTTCTAGTTTCCAAAGTTACATATTAAGTCCCTTAATTTACAATTTCAACTTTAATTTAATAACAATTACATATTAACCCATTAAATCACCAAATTAACACATAATCCTTTGAATACATTAATTTACCCAAAACAGCAACAACTTTTCAGAAATGACAAGTTTAGTCCCCCATTTTAATTATTTTATAATTCGAATTAATATAAAACCCTAAAAACATTTTAACCCTCTAAAATACAAAAATGACATTAGACCCCTTATTTATATATTTTACACAGCAAGTACATGATCTAAAATAAGTTTTAAAAAATGACCCAAGAGTTTTAGGGATTACAAAATCTACCCTAAACTTTTAAATACCATACGGTAACACTTTTATTTACACAAAATCAAACCCTAACCTTCCTCAATCATTTATAATCATTCCTTCATCATATACATCATTTATTATTCCATGAACAAGCCCTAATATGCCCAAGACAAAATAAATTCATACGCTTTTAGTTTTAAACCTTAATAACAAAATAAATTCATAAAACACATATTTAGGCCATGACAAATCTTCTAATCATTTTTCCAGACTTCATATGAATATAATATACGAAAATAAAATATATATACAATCCTCATAATTCGTTTAGTATTTTATACCATTTACGTATTGTTTTAATGATTTAAACCCAAATAATTACATAATACATGAATGGATCGAATTATATATTTTTCTTGATGTTCTTAACATGTAAAAGGGTCTGAGAAAATACCAAATCGAATTGTGGACGTGTAGAACAAGTCGTATGATTTATTTTATACGCGATAGCCAAAATACGCCAACAATCACCACGGCTTCAAAAACGATCTAAAAATCACGAAATCAATTTTCGCAGGTCACATATGATGTGAGGAACACTAGAAAAATAAAGAACGAATTTTTGGATGGTCGAATGAAGAAAAACGATTTATACCTATTTATGCTTGTCGCGATAAGGAAGAATTCACCAAGGACGAACCAACCAACGAACACCTCCACAATAATTTTTCTTAGGCTCTTTAGATGATGCTTAATCACAGAAAATTGAGTTTGGGATTTTAGGTGGATCGAATGGAGCTAGGTGATTTAATTTGTGTGTGTTTATCCAATCGGCTATTAGGGTTTTGAAAGGAATTGTGTGTGATTGATATAAACTATGAATTGGCTGGTCAAAGGGGGGTAAATGGACATAAATTTCGGCCATAAAGGCTGAATTAAGTTGTGGTTTTAATTTGATTTTAATTTCCTTAATTATATCATAATTTCCAATTTAAAAAAAAAACATTAAAAACACCTTTAATATACACGGTTCAATGTTAGGGGCATTTTAGTCATTTTCTCACTTGTACAAATGTTAACTCAAGTTCTCAAAATTATTTGGAATCATAACTTACGCATTGCCAGAAGTTTGGAATTTATTGGATACTTTATAAGCTTAAATAAATTTTTAAACTTGTAGGGGCAATTTGGTCATTTTACATGTTATAGAATTTCAGGTATTACAGCTATAGAGTTTCTGGTATGAGGTATGTAGAGGATAAAATAAATTTGTTTGCAACAGTTTCACGAGCAGTTTAGTGTTGTGTTAAAGTTTACATATTTGACCTTGACTTTTGTTATGCTATTGTTATTTATGTACTATTTAAAATTGACTTTTCATATTTAGTACTGCTCATGTAAACCACATCAAAGTCCATCACACAATCATATCTTAACAACTTGAAAAGAAACACGACATATTTCAATTACATAGTCAGCTGTCATTTGACTGATGTTATACTGATGACATGAAGAATTTCCTTAATCTTTATGTTAAGATATGATTGTGCTATCAACATCGAAAATCTTTTAAAACTCAGTGATGTGATCAATAGATATATATTAACAAGCATCATATGATCATTTTCTACTACCCTTCTTTCGCCATAGTAAAATATGCCAACAATAATTATTAGACATGCACGCCTGAGGCGTATGTCAACGATAATTATAAGTCATGCCCGCCCAACGGGCGAGCTTCAGGTAGTTTCGGTTGGTGGTTTTGGTTATTGGTAGTTGTTTGCATTTGCAAGGCTGCTTAATTGTCTTTGTATGGTGTTAGTGTTGGTAACAAAATTAAAAAGGGGCTGGGTCAAATTACATCGTTGGTTCGGGTTGATAGACTAAGAATTTTAGCCACTATTTGTTAGGATTTCAAGTGATTCCTATGATATGTCGCTTCATAATTGAGCGAAATATCATCATTCGAGGAGTAGCACACCCAATGTAATTCAAACAGTTGAAAGAAGGCCACATGCCTGATCTGACAACATATGACAAGACTTATGGACGCTGTTCTGTATCAGCACCAAATGTGCGTGAAGCTATTCATAGGAAGGTAGGACCCTCTCTTTATAAATTGCCTTTTAAATTAGATTCGGTGCATGTTAACGCGACACTTTTACACACACAATTATATCTTTTGGTGCAGTTGTAGAAGACGATTATGCTCAAGTAAGTCTAAACACTTATTTTTTCAATGCTATGATAATATTAAAAAAAAAATCGAACCTACTTTAATTGTTATGAATTATAACAATTATGATCAGCTCATGTTTGTATGACCTAATTATGATCAGCTCATGTATCGAAATGACCTAATTATGATCAGTTTGTATGACCTAATTATGATCAGCTCATGTATCGAAATGAAATATGTAAACGTAGACATCCTTTACGTGAGATATTTGCACGATTATATTGGTTTAGATTATATCATGTTTATGTGTCAATATATCAGATAGTATACCAGAGTGTTCAATACTACTGTGTCAATATAGCAGATACTTACCAACTGATTCCTCCACTTAAAAGAGGCCGCATTTTTAAATCATTTTGGTTCAGCCACTGGATGTACCAACCATGTCTTCTGCAAAAGAAACTGACGAAGAGTCTTCAATGGATATAGAGCTGGACTTCAGTCTCCATCTTGGCGGCGAGAAGACACCTGTCAGAATGAAAATATCTACCCCTAATAAGACGTCAATGGATACGCCTCACCAGGTTGATCTGGAGCTGAGTCTTTTCTCAGTGCCAGCTGAGTCTAATGTCACAATTGTTTCCCCTCTTTTTTATATCACTTAAGGAGTTTTATTGTGCAATGAGTAATGGTTTTGTAGGATATGTGCATAGATAAACCAGATGAATAATGGCTCTCATTATACAAATTAAGACTTTTAATTGTTTAAAATATTACTAGAACTTATATGCGGTCTGGAACCTGGAATTGAATTGCATAGGTTTAGACCAGGTAGGGGCTTCAAGTTGCCATATCGAGTCGGTAATTACACTTAAATATAGGCTGATGAATATAATATACCAGGGGCTTAAATAATTTTCATTCTAATGATGTGGCTTTATATTATTGCAGGTAAATACATACATGAACTTTAATAAGTTCGGAGGATCGTCTTGGTTATGAGCAACATGATAAGAGTTGGACCATCATGAGTTATGAACAAATGGAACAACATTGTTTGGCATGAACAAATGGAACATGGGTTGGCATGAACACAGACGGTACGCTACTTATCTAATTTGCAAGAGAAAAAGGATAATGATTATATTGAACCAACCTAAAGTAGCAGGCTCGCCTAGCCAAGCACCAAGCTGAGATCTTGGGAAAAGTTATTTGCAATTCACTATCCAAAGTCCAAACTATTAGTCATGTGTGAATAGAAACTTAACAGAATCCATATGATGATAACTGATGTATGCTCATTCTATCGTTCTTATTGTTTTACAATAGTTAATAATAAACCAATAGACTCCTATTTGGTTATGTGTTGTTCATTTTTGAACAAACCCTGTGCAAGCTAAGAGTGGCTATATCTACCAATTGCTTAACTGGGATTTTGTCTGCCACGAGTCAAATAAAACTGAAATGGGTCAAATGGGTCGAAGTAACCCAAAGCTTACTTTTACTGCATACCTTTTTATAAAGTTCTATTGAGAAGGTTAACCTATATTTTGGACAAAACGTGTTTGGAGTCAAGCCTGCTGTTTCCAATTAACACATTACGCTTATTTGGTTATAGTGAAACTGATCGGGAAACTTAAAGATGCAACTGTGTTTGTGAATAAAGGGGACAATGGGGTGCCATTCGGGTTCAACATAGACAAAGGTGGGCCCCTTTTCAGTGTCAAACTAAACATATTTTTGCACCTTTTTTCTTTTTTTAAGAAATGGTAAAACGAGCACTAACGAAATGTGTCATTTTTTTAACCAACCAAACATTATAATCTAAGTATTTGATTTATAATAATGTTTTGCTGTCTTTTTACCTGCATTTTTTAGACATTCGAATACCCACCAGTTTTCCAACGAAAAGAACATCTAGAATACCCACCAGTTGTGAAAAAGTAGCTCTCAACTATCAGTGATTATAAATCAAGTAATTCACATATGAAAGGCAATGTATAGGCAACATATACACAAGCTTCTCAACAAATATAAACAGATATGTAAGAAATCAGGGGTATTATTGTAACCATATTACTTGGTATAAATATTCGTCAAGCTCATTAGAAGTTTGTTTGTTATCATTTTCTGCTTTTTAAGGTAATTGTTGTATTGCGATTTTATATATAGTTAAAACAATCTAATCTGTATGTTGTTGTATTGCAAGTGTATTATACCAAGCTCTTTGGCCTTTCGTGTAGCATGCATTCACTACATCTATTTCTCGAAGCTTTATTATATGTAGATTGGTGTCTTGGGGTGTTTTAAATATTATTTTACTATTTTATCTTACAGGAGAGACAAAGACGTTTATCCAGTTTCATTGGAAGTCAAAGGAAGTGCATAAACCACAAGACCTGTTGGTGGGTTATACCCTACCCGAGATGTGCAGTCACTTTGGTCATATGAATGAAAAAAAGTAAAAATAAGACTAAAGTATGAGAGACGTGTTTCTTTCTGTTCCGAAGAGAATCAATCAGCCTCTTTTTGAAGAAAGTTTTATGATATTGGATGCATGCATTGTATCCTCCTCTCTTCTTTATTAGTTAGATTTAATTACATTCTCTCTTACATAAATCAATACAAGTGACGTGCAGGTTAATCAATTTACATCTTACCTTTTATGTGTTGTTTGGTCTCAGTATCTTATCTAGATCAAGCATGTGACGAAACAAACGTCACGAGTCCCAAACCATATCACAATATTAAATTTCGTTATTTATACATGAAATCGTTACTTGATGATTATTAGATTTTAATGATATATGTGGCATGGGTATTTTATGAATATATCATTTGAAGACAAGGTGGTCTAATGTGGAATGGTTCATGATGCAGAAACGAACACCGCATACATGCTAGAAGAGGCTGTCGAGTATGTTAAATTTCTACAGAGACAAATCCAGGTATATGTTGTCACTCAGGTGCTGTTCATTTTCTTTGAGCAATCATAAAGATTATATTCCTATTTGTTTCATGTAGAGTTGGCTAAATGGGCAGGAATCTTGGTTGAGTGATGGGTGCCTTTTTCCCAACTCAAAATGTTTTGGTCGGTTTTAGTTGACCCGAAACTTGCTTTTCTAGAAGTGTAATTTTTTACCTTTATGATACTCGGAAGTTATTATAATTTCAGTAATAGTGTAAACACATTTTGAACAGCCTTCAACCCGCTAGCTTTTAGGCTAATCTTTTTCAGATTTTACCCGTTTATCCTGATTGAGATATAACATGACAACTCACGTTGATACATGTATTAGTTAATGGCTAAAAATGT
Organism: Artemisia tridentata subsp. tridentata; assembly: GCA_021014915.2. Taxonomy (NCBI): domain Eukaryota; kingdom Viridiplantae; phylum Streptophyta; class Magnoliopsida; order Asterales; family Asteraceae; genus Artemisia; species Artemisia tridentata. The sequence goes on from CP139509.1 coordinate 451,666,885, forward strand.
ATCCCTTTTATTCCGTATAAGTTATTCGCGGTAGTTTATTGCTTGACTTTGCAATCAAAGTAATCTCTAATCTAATTCAATAACACCCACACCCTCCAAATGCAGGAACCTAGGGAGCATCGGGACAAATCACATGCTTGGTTAAGGTTCGATTACGGGAAAGAAGTCACGAGTTCTATAGTCAGACAATAAATCAAAAGTCTTCATCTTATTAACACCTCCTTCAAATTATGGTTTTTTATAATATGAGATCAAATTGTATTTTGTTCCAAGATCCGGGAAATACCATCAGGAGTGGAAAGCACGAGCCGAAAACATATGCGTAGCATCATTTGACTAGACTTGCAGTGTTATTTTTCGGTCTGTAGACATGATTAAGGAAGTCCATAGACAATGTGGACTTCCTGATAACGACTTGGTCGATGTACATAGATTACATGAAAACTTTTCATTCTTCTTTTTATATCTAAATTCTGTATTAATCTATAACAATTTCTTGCACTTCAATATTTAGGCGTTGACATAAGCGGTGTGGTCCTTTTATTAACTGTAACAATTCGATTCAGGAAAATCCATTATCATCAGTACTAACTCACTCGCATAGCAGTACTAATAATTAGGAGCAGTACTAACCTTTCGATCGAACAAGCAGTACTAAAAAGTAACCAGCAGTACAAAGAAAATATGTGGGCAGTACTAAGGTGAACAAACAGTATCAATGAGAAGCATAGCAGTATTAACCAAGATACAACTGCATGTACACCTCATTCGCTTCCTAATAACCTCAGTCAATGTGTAGGTCCACGAATTGTATGTGGATCTCTAAGTATCCTTGAATACTTAGTAGATGATTTGGATAAATCCAAACCAATCTAAGTGAGAAACCCTTAACGATTGTTAATGTTAATGCGGAAACTTAACAAGAACAATGAAGAACACACACAGAGTTAACACTAACTTCGTATATTACTTTGATTTTGATTGTGTAAAACTCGTACAACTCACTTGTTAAACTAACAATCTTAGGGATCCTTTTATACACCAAGGAAACCCTAATACTAACCGACTAAGAAGATATTCACGAATCTTCTATAAAGATACTTACACGTTTTGTATCTTTTCCTAACTTATCTCTAAAAACTTTCCTTACTTCACGACCAGACTTAACATAATAAGTCAACCAGACTTAATACAGACTACCAGATCTAATATGTATTACCAGACCTAATACAAAGACAGACCTAACTCTGACATATTACCAGACCTAAATTTGTCTTCTCTTGAATCATGTGATAATTCCCAACAATCCTCCCCTAACTTGATCTTCATGCTCCATGAACTTCAAGTTCTTTTGATTTAGCTTTCTGAGGATTGAATTTTGAACACCTGGAATTATCTTTAGGTCTTGAACCTTTCTAGCAGCTTGAATCTTGATAAGCTCTTCTGATATGGTCTTTGCAGCAACATTGACTATATGTACATCAAATTCATTTAAGTTTCAGACTATTCTCATCACTTCCAGATGTGTAACCATCTGTGAGAGGTGCAACATTGAAAATTTAATGGATTTGAAGTCTCTTTACCAATAGCCATTACCACTGGAGTAGCCAATGTTTTGGTGTGTCAGACCATGGTACATTAATAACCATATGATTTTTAGCAAATCATCAGCTTATCAACGGATTTGTTAAGTCTTTACCAAAAGCCGTTTGCTTCTGGACTAGCCAATTCTTTGATGGAAAAGCACCTCATCATGGTGAATTGATTACCATCTATGGTTTTCCACAGCCTTTACCACAAGCCATAACCTTGTGGGCTAGCCAACTCTTCACTTATCTTAGATATGGTGAGTTGAATACCATACAATTTTTGGCAAATTGTCAGCCATAAACGGATTTGAGCTATCTTTACCTGTAGCCGTTTGCTCAGGATTAGCCAGTCCTTGTGTTGATAAGAAAAGGTGGACTGATAACCTTTTGTTGTGTTAGTGCAAGGCACCCCCACCAAGTGAGAGGTTCCAATAATCTCACTTAACAACTTGAAAATTCTTTCAAACACCATCAAACAACATCCTTTAAAGACTGCTTCTTTATCAAATCCAATATCTTCTCATATACTTCATCCTTCTTATCAGCATCCAGCTTCTTGTTCATCAGTTCCTTGCAAACACCTGATGATAAAGGATATTCTACCTCTGCAAGCATATAAATGTCAATATTCTTTAAAGATACACAATGCACTCTGCAAATATGAAAATATCTCCAACAGATAATTCTTTGCTCTTTAGGAATCTTCCATACAACATTAGTCTCAGCTGGTGGCTCAAACATTACTTTCAAGTTTCCCCAAAATACTCTCTCATATTCATCCTCTGGTGCAGTATCTCCATGTTTGATGTTCACCAACCTATATAGCTCTTGAAGATCCTCTCTACTCACATCATGTAGAATTCCAGCAAAATTCATATACACAATATTAGAATAATCCTCCCTTATAATCTGATATGTTGCTCTTTGACCAGTCTTAATTAATTGATAGTTTGCAACCTTAGCTGGTTCCTTTGAACTTTCAATAGTACCCATAGTAGCACCTTCAGATGAAGGTTCTTCTTCAGATGCCTCTTCTTGAATCACCCTCTTGTGTTTACTCTTTCTCTTTGTTCTTCTTTGAAACACAATTGGCTTTGTAACATCAGCTTGTACTATTTCAATTGACTCAGACTGTGTCTTTTTCCCTTGGAAGGGAAGAATATCTTCATAATCAATGGGCTTGTACCCATGATCTCTTTCATAAGCCCTTTGAAAAATGTCCAAAACTTCTTCATAAGATTTTCCATGCAGTCCTTGCATCCTCTTGTAACCTGAATGCTCTGTATGTTTCAAATAAATCTTCATGTTTAACATCTGTTCAGCCTTTGACATTTTCTTTTGAACTCTTGTTTTCTTCTTCTGAGTTAATTTAAGCATGTCCATGAAACCACCCAGAGTATCATCATTATTTCTTGCATTTATGAATTCTGCAAGCTGTCTGGATTTTTCATCAGCAGATAATCCTTCAGTAGCCTTAAGCTCCTCAAATTTAGCCCTAATTTCATCATCAACATTAATCAGCTGTGTGATTGGATCATCAGACTCAACCATTCTTCTTGCATACAGTGCATCATGCCTATTTTGTTCTTCTTTCTTTTCCAAGTCAGCCAGGTCTCTTGCCTTGATTCTTTCAATCTCAGCCTTGGAAGCTGCTTCTTCCCTCTCATCCTTTTTCTTTTTCTTAAGTAGAGGAGTTTCTATAGGAATCTCCTTTCCTTTTCTTTTAGCTCTAGCAGCAACCTCTTGACCAGACCTATCTTGTGTACTACCAGATTTATCACCAGTATTAAACTCTTCATTACCAGATTTTTCATTAGGTAATATACCATACATATCAGTCTCTTCCTCAGCAGATAAAAGCAACCTTCTTTTTCTTTGTTTAATCTTACCCATGGATTGAACTAGTGTTTCTGCTACTTCCATTGCCTCTGGACTGATAGTGGTATCCGGATCTTGAATTGGTTCTTGAACTGGTGTTTGAAGAATGTTTTCTTGTTCCAAATCCAAATTCCTCCCCTGTTTGGAAGAATTTTCAGCTTCTCCTTCCTCTTCATCAAAGTGAACACCTTTCTCCTTCATAAACTTTTCCATCTTTTTCACCTTTTTCACCAAGGTCACATAAGCTCTCCTGATAGCTTCATTAGACTTTTCCAATGTGGCCACCTTCTTTTGCAGCTGAGGGACCAAGGTAAGAAGGTCTTCCACAGTAAGTGGTGGATGTCCCTCCTCCTGTGCAGGACTTGGAACATGTGGTTGGATGGGTGAAGATTGAGGGATAGGTGTGGGTTGTCTGTCAGCAGATGATGAGGGAAATGGTTGAGGTGATGAAGTTGAGGTAGGTGAGGGTGTAGCAGACCTAGATGATGCTTGGGCTTGTTCCTCATCAGGTTGCACTTGTGCAGCTCCAGATGTACCTGCATTGTTAGTACCAAGCATAGCAGCAAGCAAAGGTCTATGTGCCCCTTGAAACCCCCTTTTCATATTTGCAAAAAGTTTTGGAGTAAAGGCCACACTGATGTAAGGCACTTTATCCTCAGTTTCATAGTTCAAGACCATTTGCAAAAACCGTGGATACATTAAAAATTTAGGATCCTTAGCATTTTTCCGCATGCCTTCAAAGATTAGTTTTGAAAAATTAAAATTCCTTCCAAGTGATAAACAGACCAATGCAGAAGCAATTCTGCTTCCAAATTGATCCCATCCACCACTTTTGGGACTTAAACTTTGAAGTAAATGATGTCGTAAAAACCTCAACTGTGGTGTAAAATGACTTTTCCAAAAGGTAAAATTTCCATCAGTGGGGTATCCAATGTTATTCAATCCCTCCAAAATATCATTACCAGGCAAATCAAATTCCCCTGAAGCATCATCCAATTGGAGACTACTCCTAATGGAGGCTTCAGTAATGGTGAAACCATTATTGTCAATAGTTGCCCTTAAACATGGTGTCCCATCATCAAGAGTCTCAGAGGTAACTGACCCCCAGAACTGCTTAACAAGGGACTGATAAATAGTGGGATTATGAAGTAAAGAATAACAAATATATGAACCTTTTAAGTAATCCACAACCTCCTCGAAGCCTTCACTTTGATTTGGTTTCTTCAAGAAACCAACTTGATTGTGCTTGTCAACAAACTTTAGGTCAGCCATGGATAAGTAAATGATTTAGGTCTGGTTAATTTGGACGGGTAGGGTTTGAAAATTTATATCTTAAAAACAGAGACGTGAGCCGAAAATAAAGATATTTTAAATAGGAAAGTAAATAATGAATAAAAAGTGAAAATTATATCAAATTTTATCCTTATATACTTGATTAATATCTCTTTTTACCGAAAATAGTGCAACGGTAATATTTTAGATAAAAAATCTTTATTACTTTGACCAGATCTAACGGTTATAATTTTAACACTACCCGACTTAAAATAGTCAACCAGGCCGAACCACAAGCTTACCAGACCTAACCAAAAGAGTGGACTTACACACTGATTTAAGCGGTAGCAAGGCTAAACCTCATCACCATTCCAAGCTTTTCTGCAGATATTAGTCCAAACAACAAGAAAAGGAGACAAAAACCAACAATATTTGCAAGAAAAAATAAACACACAAGCTACCAGATTTAACACTTAAGGTTACTCGATTTTAAAAACTTGTACATTTGCCTCCCCTTAAATGTACATTACCTCCCCTTAAGTGTAAACCTTTTTTTTTTTTTTTTTTTTTTTTTTTTTTTTTTTTTTTTTTTTTTTTTTTAAACACTTAAATGAATAAAACAAAACAAAGAAAGTCAACTTTCCTAATAGTACAAACGTAACTCTAAACCTGCAGAGAGTTAATTTGTATACCAACCAAGCATTAAAGAGCCTTAAACCTAGAGTTTCCCTATAAAAGGCCCCATAAGCCAACACATAACCATCACAAATCATAAACCCAATCTTCTTCACAATGAATCCATCTCCATCAAATATAGTAGAAATTTCATCTGATTCATCTTCCGACTCATCATCTGAGTCATCTGATGGAGGATGGGCTGGATACTTTCCACCAGGTTACTCTTCAATATCAAGAAACAAAACAGCAAGGGAGCCTATACTGAAACATTGGTTAGCTGCATATGATCTCACTGAGAAAGAACCAGAGGACTCTTCTTCAGAGGATGAAGCAGAGGAGACTTTAGAAGATTTAACTTCTTCAGAGGACTCTTCTGATGATTATGAAGCAGAGACCTCCAAGACTGTGACATCCAAGAGCACCAAGGTTGTGCCTCGTCCAACACCAAACAAGCAGGTTCTAGGACTCCTAAGTCCAAAGGTCAGAGACCTTATGGGTGAGAAGAGGACCAAGAAGACCATGCCTGATGTGAAGGATAAAGGCAAAGGGAAAAAGAAGATGTAGGTGTTGGTGTTTGGCTTGTTAGGGTTTAGGCTTTCGTCTTTTGATGTGCTATGTTGGTGGTTGCCTTGTTTGTAACTTTGTTTAATGAGAATAAAACATCCATGGTGCTAAGATTTTATTTTGACAACTGCAAAACAAAGTTATGCACAATATACCAAAAACAATCGTACTATGGAAAGTTGAAAACAAATATAACTAAAAAGAATAACAATCCAAAACAGCAAGACACAAACAAGTATACAAACTATACAAAGTTAAGAAAGAGAAATCAGTTTTTCTTAACAACCCAGGCCTGAGTGGGCTTGAGTCCTCTCTGTGGAGCAACATACTTGAAGGTTTTGTATGAAACTGCTCCAGTGAAACTATGTTTGGACTTATAGGTATACTCATTTTTAAATGGATCCCAATCCCAGCATTCTGAGAGATTATCAGCAGAACCCCCATTTGAATTTGTTTGATTTACAACTGGTCTTCTCACAGGTGAAGGTGATTTATAAAAAAAAATTTCTTTGAATGTTTGCATTCACCTGTGGCTTTTGAAATGGTTGTCTGGGTCTCACAGAATTAACATAACTAGTATTCACATTAGGTCTCATAGAATTTACATAACCAGTATTCACATTAAAGTTCCTAAAGCCAGACCTAAAATTTTGTCTACTCGTATTAACATAAGAGTTAGGTCGGGTAGAGTAAAACTGTTGGGCTGGTCTGGGATTAAACTGGTTGGCATGATTAATCCTGTTAGCATTATTCCAGACTGGTTTATTTGAAACATGACCAATATTAGCATTCATTCTCTTTTGCTCAGCCTCTCTCTTCATTCTCTTTTCATGAAAATCACAGTCCCTAATTAAGTGACCTAGACTTCCACAAACAAAACATCTTTTAGGAGCATAAGTGTAACTACTCCTAGATTCTCTGTGAACATTATTGCTTCTAGGTGACTCATTCATTTTAACAGATTCCCTAGGAGTTTTTATGTGCTGGGCACAACTAGGTTTGACTGTCTCAGGATTTGGTTTAGTCACTCCAGGTTTAGTTACAACAGGTTCACGCTTCTTAACAAACTTAGGTTCAGGACTCTCATTTACTTCACCTTTTGACTCAGACTTAGAGTGATCAGAGGCATTACCAATAGATCCTTCAGAGTCATTAGATTGACAAGAAGAATACTTACTAGTTTTGTCCTCTGAGGTGGTTGACTCAGGCACTTGAGGACCTTTCTTTCCATACACAAAAAGTGAATCATCTAACTCTTCTTTTTCAAGAGGAGTATAGTCATCACTCAGTGGTGGTGGTACTCCCTTAAAGTCACCAGTCTTAACAAACCTATTATACAATGGTTTGCCCGCATAATCATCTTCTCTAGACTTAAGGATTACCTTTTTCTCATCTTCCTCATATCCTAAGCCACATTTTTTATTGGACTTTATTTGAGAATCCCAACATTTGAACAGGTTATTATTTGAATTGTTCCACTGATCTACCCGTTTTCTCAACTCATCCCTCTCCTTTTGAATTCTAAGGCCCATTTGTCTATACCTTTTAAGCTTTTCATCTTGTTCATATATTTTATTAGCTTGAAAGTATAGTTTTTCATTTAAAGCAGTATGTTGGTTTTGAAGGGTGACCTTTTGTGCCTCTAGTGTTTTTACAACGTTTTTATGTGCTAAAAGATTTACTTCTAGTTCACCTATTTGTCCTAACTGCTCGTCACATAAAGCCTTAATATGATTATATGAATCAGTGCATAATTTAGAGCATAATGATACCTCATTACCAATGGCCATGAGAGCATGATCAGACTCCTCATTCACTCTTGGATGCTCACCCCAGTTGACTCCTCCAGCTTCCAGTGTCAGTAAGCTCATCTGATTCTTTTCCAGCTTCCCTTCTTCATCTCTTTTCCCATCAGCAGGCTTCTTCTCTGGACAGTCTCTTGAAAAATGTCCATGCTTGTGATAGTTGTAGCATTCAATTGTCCTCTTTGTGTATCCCACTGGTGATTTGTTGTTGAAGTTGATGGTTCTTCCATATTGCTTCTGAAACCGTTTGACCCTTAAAGCAACCATGGCAATGTGCCATTTTATGTCCATCTCCCCAACTTCAGCATCATTAATCTGTTCTAAATCTTCACTAATAAAGCTTTCATCTTCCGTTTGGTTGGCAAAGAAAGAATGGATCACCTCATCAGTAAAATTTGAAGCAGATCTTTCACTTGAAGGAGTTTCATAGATACCAGACCTAACACTACCAGGTTTAACCTTGTAAGTGCTACTTTTGTTCTGTGACACAAAAGCAACGTTTGATGAACTGGTAGATGCCTGAGTGTTGTTACCGATGTCCCTTTCAAACATCCTAAGATTATTGTATAGGTCATCAGGTGTCATTGAATCTACTTCCTCCTTTATCCTCATCGCCACAGATACATTACCCCATTCTGATGGTAAAGATCTAAGGAACTTGTGGTTTGCATCCTCATTCGAAACTGCTGCACCATGAACTTCTAGCTGTGTTAACAGATGTTGAAATCTGTCATAGCCCTTCTCCAATCCTTCAGTCTTTGAAACACTGAATGTCTCAAATTGCTGTTTAAGAACAGCCTTTTGCATCTTCTTGGAGTTTGCATTGCCTCCAAATCGTTTCTTGATAGCCTCCCACATCTCTTTAGCATCAACCATGCCATGGAACCTTTGTAGATGCTCCTTAGGAATAGCCATAAGATGCAAGGTTCTTGCCTTCTTTTCCTTCTCCATAGTCCTAATCTCCTCAGCAGACACTGGTGGCATTATTCTTAGCTGCCCATTAGTCCCTTGTGTGACTCTTTTCCTAGATTTTCCTCTTTGGATAACCTTCCATACATCACTGTCAATATACTCCAGGTAATGTTCCATTTCCATGGTCCATATATCATATTCTTCTCTTTTCAGTAATGGAAGTTTTATGTTTGAGATTGTGGTTATGGAAGGGATGGGTTGTTGTTGTGTTTGGGAGTTACTGGATTCAGGTTTTCCTTCATCTTCATGGTTTGAATTCTCATCCTCACTGTTATGGATTGAAAAAGTTTCAATGTTGATAGGCTTTTCGATCTCAGACATTGTGTAGGGTGAATTGAGTGAGAATAGGTTTTTGAGGTTAAGTGTTCTTCGAACTCAGAGTCTCTCGCCCCGCTCTGATACCACTTGTAGGTCCACGAATTGTATGTGGATCTCTAAGTATCCTTGAATACTTAGTAGATGATTTGGATAAATCCAAACCAATCTAAGTGAGAAACCCTTAACGATTGTTAATGTTAATGCGGAAACTTAACAAGAACAATGAAGAACACACACAGAGTTAACACTAACTTCGTATATTACTTTGATTTTGATTGTGTAAAACTCGTACAACTCACTTGTTAAACTAACAATCTTAGGGATCCTTTTATACACCAAGGAAACCCTAATACTAACCGACTAAGAAGATATTCACGAATCTTCTATAAAGATACTTACACGTTTTGTATCTTTTCCTAACTTATCTCTAACAAACTTTCCTTACTTCACGACCAGACTTAACATAATAAGTCAACCAGACTTAATACAAACTACCAGATCTAATATGTATTACCAGACCTAATACAAAGACAGACCTAACTCTGACATATTACCAGACCTAAATTTGTCTTCTCTTGAATCGTGTGATAATTCCCAACACAATGTATCAGGTACTTCACTTTCTTTGCTCGCACGACTTAAAATATCAGTGGGAGTAGGTTATGGCTTGTCTTTTGCACATCAGAGGAGGTATCTAGCTTAGCTCATGTGATGTCTTTTGGCTCATGGTTCATACTCATTTCATATAGATGCACCATATGCTGCACCAGAATGGTTTCATTACCAAGCAGATGTTTTATTTTATGGAATTTACGGATCACCTTATAACCCTTTCTTTCATCATGTACACTTTTCAACCATTTTCTACTACCCTTCTTTCGCTATAGTAAAATATACCAACAATAATTATAAGACATGCCCGCATGAGGCGTATGTCAACGATAATTATAAGTCATGCCCGCCCAACGGGCGGGCTTACCTGCCCGTGAGGGCTTATAAGTCATGCCCGCCCATCTGGCGGGCTTTGACAACTATTATATATATATAATAGGAGGCATTTGACCATTTTAAAGGCACATCATCGAATTTAATGCCACCTCATAATACCACATAAGCACATTTTATTCCATGTCATCGGTTTCGTCCATGTTGGCAATTTTGGTTAATAATTTACGTGTGTTTTATAAAAACAACACTTGGGAGCCATCGCGAGATTCGAACCTTGGGCTGGTCGTCCACTAATAAGAGCATTAACCATTAGACCATGTAACAAGTTGTGATATACCATTGCAAAACAAAATTAATACACTGACATAAACATTACCTGCTTCCCATATCTATACCATGTTTAAAGCCTGATTGAAAAGGCCAAACACGGTTTTCTTCTCATTCAATATTCAAAATATCAATCCCTAATCTATTTAAAAAAAACAGTCACACATAATCACGGCAACAACAAGAACCCTAAATCCAACTAACCTTACTCTTCATCCAACCTAAAGTGGCTATGTCCAATGGAACTCTTATGCAACAAAGTAAGTAGCTTATCTTCCTATCAGGTATGATTGATAATCTAACTTTAGTTCTAATTTGATATAAGTTTTTGTTTAATGATCAGATATAACAGGATTTATCGTAGGTTTGTACCCAAAGCCGTTCATCAGGTAACCATACAACTTATAAAGATAAGTATCCATACAACTTACGTAACCATATTATCCATTTTTATATGTCAAAACCCTAAAGCAAATCTCTGTGAACTTTAAAATCACAAAAAACCTAATTTTGTGTATTTTTGGATTATTCATAAATCATTTTAAGGCATCTTCATCTGTGTTTTTTTATATCCAGATTCGTGTTTTTGTTTGTTTATTCTCATAATCATAAAAACATAATACACATGTACTTTAATATTATTTTGTGTATTTGTAGATTTGAAGATGAAGTATACATGGAACTGTGTTATTTCGATCCAATGTAAGATGACTTGACTGTAATTGCAACATGCATAGCATAGGTATGATTTCGATGATTTAATTGCTTCAGACAAATTAGTTGATTTAATGGTTATTCGATAAACATCATATGCAGTTGCTTTGTTTCATCATCGTTCTCATAGGCTTATTAGCAATTCTCTAATTCTGTAATGTGCAATTGATATCTGTTTGGGGTATTGTGGCTGCTAAAAAAATGCAACTCCAATACATGCTACGATTGCTATGATTATGTTGATTTTAGGCGAAAAGATTGAACGTTGATGGGATAGTTGATGTCAAAAAAGGGTAATCATCAGTGCTTCAGATTATGGTTAGTCTAATTACATTCTCTTGCAATCAATAGCTATGTGATATAGAATATATAGTTAACTCATTTATTTTCTGTTGTTAAAGATTGTCGAGTGCCACAGACGCGCAGTTACCTGAAGTTGATGGCCATATGTTTTGCGATCCAATGCATGGGATTCCAACAATTTTGTTTAAATAACAAATACTATCATCTTTGTGGTTTATAAGGTGTGCAGACTTTTATGCTTTTTTGTAATGTTCACAACATATGCACCGGGTCCCAAGGTACTAGACTTTAGAGGCGTTGTTCGGGATGTTCATCACGATCATTCTAGTGGGGGTGTGCAAAGATCGTCCAATGTTTGTGTTAGAAAAAATGAGCCCAATGTTGATATGCTTTCACCTTTGGTGTCATCTTGGCAAGTGCTTGGTATGATGCCAAAAAATATTCTTCACTTTATATATATGCAGAAGACTAATGCATTTGATAGTCTGTAATAACTGTTGCGTTATTCATGTTTGTCTATCAGCATTGGAGGCTGTAACATCAAGCGCGCTTTTTGGTGGTAGTACGAGTCGTGCAGGAGGTAATTATTGACGTTTTTCTTCCACATTATTCTTTGTTTTGGGTGAAGAAATGTATTTACACATACACTCTGACATGTTATTTCTAACTCCCTTTTTTTTAGTATTTTGACAATCGTGCAATGCGACCAATTTTTCTGCCAGCTGTAGCAGACGCACGTCTCTTGGAGACACAAGTAATGTGATTATCACTCACTCACTTATTAAAAAGATTGTTCATTTGTTACATCAGTTAATGGTCTATTGAAACATTTTCATTCGTGTTTTGTGCAGGTGTTTGTTCACTTGAAATGGGCAAGGAGGATTGTTTATTATCTCTCGAAATTTTTTTGGACTTTTTGGAAATTTGTTCAAATGATTTGACCTAGTCATACGGGCCAAAATTCACCAAAAGTGCTCTCTGATGCAAAAGATTTCTTATCAAAAAGTTTCCTCAATACAACCATATTAAGAGGTTTCCTATTTGAGCCGTTTCCCAAAACCAACTTTTCTATAGAGTTGGTATGCTATATATCAATTTATGTTCCTAGGACTGCTGCAGTATGTATTCTTAGAGAGATGTTAGGATACATTTTCCGAATAAGATCTCCCAAACACCCTAGATAGTTGGTGCTTTCAATTTTGTTGGATAGATAATCGGTGCTTTTGATTATTTGTTTTATTGTTTATATAGGAATCAGTTATGCTAGCTACTTGCATACCCATTAAGATGTTAGAACTTTTTATTTTCATGATCTGCTCCATTAATGGCCTTCACTGCAAGTTCTTCATAGTCCTTTCGATGGGTGAAACTTCATGAGCTTCTGATCAAAATGAATGAACACATGTTACCACAATGTCAGATCAAGAGTATTCATGATCTTTCAGTGGCGCCTATTGTTGGAATTTAAATAACATGACATTCATATAAATAAATAAACATCACTAAAGCACGTAGCGGAAGCAAAGATCAATTATTTAACATGTATAAAGATTAACCGAATATAAAAGTTAACGTACCTTTGATCCTAGCAAGAACAAGGATCTAACTTCTCTTTTCTTCTTCTTTATCAAATAATAGGATTAACGAGAAACCCCTTACCGTTTTGTTTCTCAATCAAAGATTGTGTTAACTAAAGTAAGTTAACTACCACGTCTTGTACACACGTACTATAACCAATTAATGCTAGATGCTAGTGTAAGAACACGAATTAAACCAAACGTTTTGTTTAACAAAAAAGCAAGGATCGACACTCCTAAGGGAGGTGTACGATCGGTTATGAAGCAAGAAGAAGAGAAAACAAACTTAGGGTTATAGTATAGTGCACAAGGTAAAAAACTAATGACCATTGGGTTTGTGTTTATAGTGAAACTTCCCATGGAGCACAAGTTGGATCGATTAGGGTTATACCACCCCTAGGGCCGATCGGCCTAATCTATCCCATGGGTTTCAAGATCCTTCTTTGGCCTCTAATTTTACTGATGGTCCTTCCTTTATTCACTAACGTTCGTTAGTCAATTCTGTTAATTACTTAACGTCCGTTAGTCATTATTTCGTGTCCAAATAATTAAAATATATCACGGTCATATATATTAATTATTTACATTAATCATTAATACGTAAAGTGTGCAATCCCATGGTCCTGTGTTCAATTCTAGTCATACACATTTTAATATTTTTCCATAACTCTAACAGCTCCCACTTGGAAATCTATTAAAAGTGTAATTGACATTGGTTAGCGTCTAGCAACACGTCATTGCCCCTAGTACAACTCGGGTGGTGGTCTCCTGGAAAAACCATTTGATGATTCATCATCATACTCATCCTTTTGTTACGAATACTACGTTAATAAAGATATGGATCTTAGTCATTCTTTATTAATAATTCTGTTTCTCGTTTTTTTCGATTAAGCAAGATTACTAAATCTTCTGAACATATTCAGGGGAGATCTTGGGTGTGGCCACACATACATCTTTGATGAGGCGAAAAGTGTACCGCTTTTAAAGGGTCATTTAAGCCCTAAATCGTATTTATTTGATCAAATATCGCCCTAAATCGTTCCTTTTGTCATTTTAGGTACTTTTGAGGAGAAATCTGGAAAAGGAGGCATTTTGGACGTTTTTGGAGCATAAAAGTGAAGAAAACGGCAAAGTCTCAAGAATCGGCTGAAAGTCACCTTTGACGGCATCAAGATTTACTCTAGACGGCGTCATGCCTTGGCAAGAAAAGTTGGACGTGAAATTTACTCATGACGGGCCAGTGAAAATAGCATGTGAATTCTGACGGCGTCACGCTTTAACTTGATCAAGGGCGTCACGGCTTAAATCATAAGGGAACGGCGTCACGTTCATGGTTAGACGGCGTCAAGCCTTGATAAGCCAGAATGGATTTTTGAAGAGCTAAAGAGGGACGGCGTCAAGAAGGTCATCCGGGAACCCTAAAAGCGGCGAGGTGACGGCGTCACACTCCATAAGGTGACGCCGTCAGATCCAAAAATCTATATATAGTTTTCTAATTTTTTGTCATTAGGGAGAGCTTAGTGTGTGGAATTTTGGGAGAAAACCCTAAGACGATTTTAGCTACTTTTTCAGGGCTTTTTGCCTTGAGATCTTCCATGTTTCATTGAAAGATAAGTTATCAATTAATCATTCAATATGTCTATGTGTTGTTTGATTCTATCTTATTCTTGTCTTTTGTTTAACATGTTAGGCTAAATTTATCTTGTGTTTGCTTAGATCTAATGAAACCTAGCTATTGATTATTGGTTATTAGTGTGTTGTTAGTTGTATTGGATGATTGTTTATCTATGTTAGGCTTAAGAAAACTGGCTAACTTCCTATTCGGTAACTTGCTTGAACGTCTTAAGAAACATGAACCAAACGCGTACTAAAGGTTTTTATGGTTGTATTTAATGCACAAGCGAATTCTAGTGATCCCATGTTAGGAGCTTCCTAGCCGGCTCGACATAGGAGTGAAGTAGGAGCTTGTAGAGTTGGGGAAGTAAGTACGCCACCCCACGAATGGTATTAAGGAATACACCCGTCATCCACGCAACTAATACACACTAATTAACCGGTAAAAGATAGTTAGGGAGTAAGGAAATCTAAGTAAACACATTTCTCTACACATAAGTTTCTCACCACATTTTATTTTCAGTTATTTAATTTTATTGCATTCGTAGTAATTTGGGTTAGTTGACTAGCAACTAATTCCGCCCACTCCTTCAAACCCGAGATTTTACTTGCTTTCATAAAATTATAAAAACATAAAAAAGAATCTTCCTCAACCCTTAGACCTAATTAGAGTAGCCTTTCATATCTAACGAACACTATTCCCTGTGGAGAACGATCAATCCCCCGTACTTACCACTACACTATACTACATCGGTCAGGTACACTGCCTGGTGGGGTTGTAAGCCTCTTGAGATCCCTCGAGAGGTAAAACCTGTTGTAAGGTTACAAAACCACGCAATCAAGTTTTTGGCGCCGTTGCCGGGGAATAGTTATTGTTTAGGTTGAATTTTTATTTCTATTAGGTCTACTCACTAGATTCCTTTCTAGTGAGATTTTTGTTTTATTTTTCTAGGTTTTCTTTAGTCTATCTATTTTCTTCGTGTCTTTGTTCGTAACCATTACCGTCCGACATCATGGAAGATGGTAATATCCTTAACCCCCACAACCCACCACCACAACAACCACCACCACCTCCTAGAGCCCGTACTTTAGGAGAGTATTCCCATCCTAGCCACCATGGCTATCGAAACACCAGTGAGCTCACTCAAGGAGCCAATATCACACCCTTGCGATCCGACACCATCCGGTTGGTGCAAAGCGGATGCGCATTCCATGGACTTCGTTCTGAAGATCCTAATCAACATCTCAAGGACTTTCTTAAAATCGTTGATTCTATAGACCTTGATGTTGCCACTCGAGAGACGACCCGATTGCGTCTCTTCCAATTCTCTTTGCGGGACCAAGCTAGTCAGTGGCTAGAACGTCAACCCGCAGGATCCATCACCTCTTGGGATGATCTCACCACTCGTTTCCTTGCTCAGTTTTTCCCACCGGGAAGAACTACCAAGCTAAGGAATGATATCTTGATGTTCCAACAACGTCAAGGCGAAACTCTCTACGAGGCATGGACTCGATTCAAGGACTTACTCCAAAAAGTCCCTCACCATGGCATAGAACTTTGGCTCCAAGTCCAAATCTTCTATGACCATATCAATCTCTACACGAGGCAAACCATTGACCAATCGGCCGGTGGCAAGCTACGTGATCTAAGTGCGGAACAATCATGGGCTCTCCTAGAGGATCTTGCTCTTTATGACAACGAAAGTTGGAGTGATCCCCGTGATTTGAATAAAACGGTCAAGGCAATATCTTTGCCTTCTAAAAATTCAAGCACTTTCGACCGTAGGATCATAGAACTTGAAGACCAAGTCAAGTTTCTCATGAAATCCTACGAGGCTCCTAAACCTTCAAGCCAAGTGAACAAAATCACTTCTTCATGTGAATTATGTAGTGGTCCCCACGACACTCGTGATTGCATGGAACTCCCCGAACAAGCTTTTGTGGACTACGCATCCTCGCCTACCGACGGAGCGGGAGACAAGTGGTACACTTTCAAACCCGAGCCAAACCATTATGGTGATTCATACAACCCCTCATGGAAAAATCACCCGAACCTTAGGTGGAAACAAAACCAAAACTCACAACAAACCAATTCTTCCAACCCACCTAATCGTTTCCAATCAAGCGGTTCCTACTCGAACCGTACTTTCAACAACAATCCTTCCGGCAATGGTAGTACCAATAACTTTGAAGGATTGATGTCTCAATTTATGGCATCTCAAGAAGCTCGTTTAGCCAAGTTTGAAGCCGATTTCAAACAAAAACAAAGCGAGATGACCGATAAGATTGACACCTTGTTGAAAGCCCTCAATGACCGAGAAATGGGAGCACTCCCTAGCAACACGGTCAAGAACCCGAAACTAAACGTCAACGCTATTTCATCGGTTTCGTCCCCTAGTTCTTGTCCACAATATTATTCGGTCAATTCCATGAGCACGTGTTTCAAACAAACCCAAGTCGTTCCAAATGACCAAGAAGTTATGACATCCAAATTGGTCAACAACATAGTTGAAACACCTCCCACTCAAAACCTTGACGAAGGATTCAAGGAGCTCCACCTTGAAAGTCCGGTTGTTGATGTGTTGGATGAGAAGAAGCTCAAATTAGGCGAAAAAGGGACCGCCTTCATTCAAAACAAACTACCTGAGAAGTTAGATGATCCGGGCTTATTTGTTCTACCTTGCAAGATCGGTAATTCGGAGGCTTATGACACATTAGCCGATCTTGGTTCAAGCCTTAACCTACTTCCGTTACCTCTCTACACCTCTCTAAAACTAGGAAAACTTGAAGAAACCGAGGTGATAATAGGCTTAGCGGATGGAAGTGTTGCTTACCCGGTTGGAGTAGTTAAGGACGTGTTAGTGCACATTGGAAAACTAACCATTTTAGCCGATTTCCACGTCCTTGATATGGTTGGCGACCCTACATGCCCCTTGTTGATAGGTAGAGGATTTTTGGCGACCGCTAGTGCTATGATTGATTGTAAGGAATCTAAGATAGCGGTAGGAGAAGGAGATACTTGGTCAGTCTATGATGTTAAGAAACATGCCTATGATACTAGTGAGGAACCAACACCACATTGGCTAGAATCAAATAGGAGACCATCTAGATATGGACCTTGGATTGATAGAGACTTCATAGGACCCCAACGCCCATTTTACCTAGAAGAGGACTTTGTTAACCGAACGCATTCGGTGGAGCAACTCTTGGCTAGGGACACCGAATTGGATCCATTTGAAGACCCTCTAGTTTTTAGAAAGATGATTGATTTCCTAGGAGTTTTGCCAATTAACCTAGGAATGAATAAGTGGATTTGTGAGGAAGATGATCATAAGTGGAATTGGGATAAACCACCCAAAGATGGAGATGGGTCATGGCATATTAAGATGACGTTGTATGACCCGGATGGAGAGAAGTTTGAAAAGATATATCGTACTAAGCGAACCAATAGGAAACTTCAATCCAAGCTTAACCTTAAAGACGTCCTTGATGACGAGCTCACTTACATAGGGTAGCGTGACTTTGAGTCTAGCTACAAGACTCGTTAATAAAGAAAAGCGCTTCTTGGGAGGCAACCCAAGCTTTATTTGCTTTATTTGCTTTATTTGCTTTGTGTGTTTGTTTGTTTTTATTTGTTTCCGTATTTGTGTTTAAATTTTATTATTATTGATTCATGTTCAAAAGTAATTTGTGAAAATGCTTTATGTTGTTTTTAACTTCGTCTTAACTACATATAAAGGTATTTTGCAAAAGATAAGTGTAAGGGAAATCTAAATCGGTTTATTAGAACACAAATGAACATGAATCGTAATAATAATAAATTAGCATACATATTAGTATTTGTTTGAGTCAAATGCTTGTATCGAGTCATAATGATGTTTTGCAGGATTTCCAGGAAGTAAGGTAAAGGTTTTTCCAGAAATTTTCCGGAAACTTAAAATGAAAATTTTTGTCAGGTCATTTCTGACGGCGTCAGGTGTTATAACCTGACGGCGTCAGATTTAATTTCCAGAAATTTTTGAAAGTTTTGTTTTCATAAAAAGTTTTTATTAAATCTCCAACTTATAATCTCCAGGAATCTGCAAAATTATCATTCCACAAGCATTATATCCTTATATATAGATTTTTCCCGCCGATGTTATGCAGGTTTTCGTGTTTGTTTTCTCAGGTTTAACAGGTTATTTTGGACAAGGAGATGTTTATGGAATCAAGCTTATGGCGATGCATTAGTCATGGAGTTTCAACATTCTCTTTGAAGGAAGATTTAACCGTGTAATTTCATTATCCACCGAGCGAATCAGGGGAGTATTTGATTTCATTCTTTTACTTTTATGCTTTTACATCTTGTTACTTGAACATTGGGGACAATGTTCATCTTAAGTGTAAGGGAGGGTAAAAGTACGATTTTAGAGAATACAATTGCGCTTGATTTTTGTTTGTTTAATAGTAGATGTGTAATAAAACTGAGAGAAATACTTGTTAAGGTAATTTTAGTGCCAAATTTAAAATTTTTTACAACACATAGGAGTGAAACTTTGATCTTAATGAGCGTCTCATGGATAGGAGTTATATGACTAGCACAAAAACCGTACCACTAAAAAATTTTCCACCCCAAATATGTGAGGTTCGCCCCTAGAATTGGTAGGAAAAGCATTTATGCTATGATGTGTGTACCGGTAGCACTTAGATTCTAGAACTTGCGTTAGGACCATTCCGAGGCCACAAGTGAGACTACATTCGTGTAGTTAGATTTACTACATGATAAGAGGCATTAGGATTAACCCATTGTTTTACACCTGTGTTTTTGTTATAATTACATTGGCTACATTAGTCAAGTAATTCTCCCACACCCTTTGCGTTGTACTCATTTTTAGTACACGATACCCCTAGTACACCCCTCAGAGCCTATCTTTTCGTTTCGACCTTTAAGCATTTTACTTAAAGGAAGAATTTGTTACACCCCACTAAAATGTACACCCAAATCGCCTTAGCCTACCTTGTATGCACTCATTTTTAGTGCATTATTGTTACAACATTTGTTTAAACCCAAGTTAATTATCTAGTTGATTACATGGTTGCTAAGTCGAGTCATATCCTTGTACATATTGTTTTGGGACGATTGGGACTCATGGGTAAAGTACTAGTGTAATGGAGTAATGGGGAAGAACATCATTTATTACCCCCATATGTGCTAAATATTTTAAAAGTACTCCAAGTTTTTCAATTATCTTAATTCGAGTCATTAGAATAGTTATTTGTAAAGTTATGTAAAAATTCAAGTGTAAGGGGGATGCAATGCCCCTATGATGTATTATTTTGGATGGTAGGGTAAAAGTGTATGAAAAAAAAAAAAAAAAAAAAAAAAAAAAAAAAAAAAAATCAAGAAAAACACAAAAAAAAATGAGAAAATGAAAAATAGAAAAAACATACGGACTACCATCCCGTTTTATTTTATGTTTATTTTATGTTTTTGTTATTTTATCATTAGCTTAAGATCGAGTCTAGTCTTGGCTTAGCAACATTGTATAGTACATGTAATTGATCAAGATTTTTAACTAGCCACCAGTAAAATATCCCTTATCCAACAAAACCGTGTTTTCCTTTTCCCTACACCTAACGTTATAACCCGTTTAAAAGCCCTCTTTGATAGTTTATCTTAGGTGCTTACGCCTAGTGGAGGAGGTTTTCGATCCTTTCCCAAGCCTATGGTAATCTATTTGCTATGACAGGTAGTGAGAGATATTATCCGTTTTCATTTATGAGATTTATTTTGATGACACTTGAGAGATGTGAGTATCTAAACACTACTTGTGAGGTGCTAGTATGTAATCTCCATGCTTATTATGATTGAAGTGGAATGATTATTTGTTGTAATTACTTTTATGTTTGCATTAAATGACCCCTAACTTGTATTTTGATTAGAATAAAAGCACATTTGCTTGAGGACAAGCAAATCTCAAGTGTAAGGGTATTTGATGAGGCGAAAAGTGTACCGCTTTTAAGGGGTCATTTAAGCCCTAAATCGTATTTATTTGATCAAATATCGCCCTAAATCGTTCCTTTTGTCATTTTAGGTACTTTTGAGGAGAAATCTAGAAAAGGAGGCATTTTGGACGTTTTTGGAGCATAAAAGTGAAGAAAACGGCAAAGTCTCAAGAATCGGCTGAAAGTCACCTTTGACGGCGTCAAGATTTACTCTAGACGGCGTCATGCCTTGGCAAGAAAAGTTGGACGTGAAATTTACTCATGACGGGCCAGTGAAAATAGCATGTGAATTCTGACGGCGTCACGCTTTAACTTGATCAAGGGCGTCACGGCTTAAATCATAAGGGGACGGCGTCACGTTCATGGTTAGACGGCGTCAAGCCTTGATAAGCCAGAATGGATTTTTGAAGAGCTAAAGAGGGACGACGTCAAGAAGGTCATCCGGGAACCCTAAAAGCGGCGAGGTGACGGCGTCACACTCCATAAGGTGACGCCGTCAGATCCAAAAATCTATATATAGTTTTCTAATTTTTTGTCATTAGGGAGAGCTTAGTGTGTGGAATTTTGGGAGAAAACCCTAAGACGATTTTAGCTACTTTTTCAGGGCTTTTTGCCTTGAGATCTTCCATGTTTCATTGAAAGATAAGTTATCAATTAATCATTCAATATGTCTATGTGTTGTTTGATTCTATCTTATTCTTGTCTTTTGTTTAACATGTTAGGCTAAATTTATCTTGTGTTTGCTTAGATCTAATGAAACCTAGCTATTGATTATTGGTTATTAGTGTGTTGTTAGTTGTATTGGATGATTGTTTATCTATGTTAGGCTTAAGAAAACTGGCTAACTTCCTATTCGGTAACTTTCTTGAACGTCTTAAGAAACATGAACCAAACGCGTACTAAAGGTTTTTATGGTTGTATTTAATGCACAAGCGAATTCTAGTGATCCCATGTTAGGAGCTTCCTAGCCGGCTCGACATAGGAGTGAAGTAGGAGCTTGTAGAGTTGGGGAAGTAAGTACGCCACCCCACGAATGGTATTAAGGAATACACCCGTCATCCACGCAACTAATACACACTAATTAACCGGTAAAAGATAGTTAGGGAGTAAGGAAATCTAAGTAAACACATTTCTCTACACATAAGTTTCTCACCACATTTTATTTTCAGTTATTTAATTTTATTGCATTCGTAGTAATTTGGGTTAGTTGACTAGCAACTAATTCCGCCCACTCCTTCAAACCCGAGATTTTACTTGCTTTCATAAAATTATAAAAACATAAAAAAGAATCTTCCTCAACCCTTAGACCTAATTAGAGTAGCCTTTCATATCTAACGAACACTATTCCCTGTGGAGAACGATCAATCCCCCGTACTTACCACTACACTATACTACATCAGTCAGGTACACTGCCTGGTGGGGTTGTAAGCCTCTTGAGATCCCTCGAGAGGTAAAACCTGTTGTAAGGTTACAAAACCACGCAATCAATCTTACAAATCCTACGAGGGGCCCAGCAGTATTAAACTCCAAACAATTTGAAGGAACAAATTCTATCTTGACTATGGGCATAACTCACACACTTTGCAACACTCCTGAAAACAATCCTTATAGCTACCTGTTACGTATAGCGGTAAATTGAATCACAGAAATACACTACATGCATGACAGTTATCTGGCATCTCAAGTCTGAGGATAACTATATTCACATGATTTACTTGATGACAAGATCCATAAAGTAAACTCATGAAGTTGGGATAAGTCCTATATTCAATTCATTGAATATCATGTGAAATTGGTATGACAACGCATCAATATACTTTCAAGTATATTCTACCAATGCTCAGATTTGTCTTAGTTTAATGATATTCCCATATCATTAATTGACAACGGACAGTTTAGAATATATAAATATATTCAAGGATATAAACATGCAAATATAGGATATATTATTAAAAAAATGACAATCAAACATAACAATTTATTTAATTTAATAAAAATAATAACTGCTCAATAACATCCCATTATCCAAACACTAATCACAGATGGGCATGAAACTACTAGCTAAACAAAGTCCTATGCCTTCAGCATGTTGATTAAGCTTTCCACCAGGTAAAGCCTTCGTAAAAGGATCAGCTAGATTGTAATTTGTGTGAACTTTGAGTAACTCGATCTCGCCTATCTCTACTTGTTCTCTAACATAGTGATATCGAATCGGGAAATGTCTGGCGTCCTTCATGATTCCAGGCTCATTGGCAAATGTAATTGCGGCTGAATTGTCACAATACATCTTTATAGGTCTTTCGATTGAGGGCATAACGCCAAGCCCTGAAACGAATTTCCTAATCCAGACGGCTTCCATTGCAGCTTTTGAAGCAGCAATATACTCGCTTTCTGTTGCAGACATCGCTATAGTACTCTGCTTCTTGCTCTTCCAATCCACAGCACCTCCATTGATGACAAAGACATAACCCGTCTGAGACTTCGTATCATCTTTATCACACTTCCAGTAAGCATCACAGTAACCTGTAACACACAGCTCTGCATCTGGATTTCCCCCATATACTAAAAACATATCCTTAGTAGCTCTCAAATACTTGAGAATATGTTTCACAGCAGTCCACTGGAGCTCACCTGGATTCTGCTGATAACGACTGGTAATGTTCTGAGCAAACGCCACATCGGGCCTTGTACATCTCACCGCATACATTATAGATCCCACAACTGAAGCATAAGTGACTCTACTCATGCGTGCCACCTCTTCTGGTATTGAAGCACAAGCTTTGCTACTTAAGCTATGTTCTACTTGCATTGGCAAATATCCCTTCTTGGAATTTTGCATATTGAATCTCTTCAGTATTTTATCAATGTAAGCACTTTGGCTTAAACCAATCAACCGCCTTGATCTATCTCTATAGATCTTGATTCCCAGAATGTATGTTGCTTCTCCTAGATCCTTCATGGAAAAACATTTCCCAAGATAGGCTTTCACCTCATTCAATCTTGGAATGTTTTTACCCATGATTAATATGTCATCCACATATAGAACTAGAAAAATCACATCACTCCCATTAGCTTTGTGATATACACATGGCTCATTGAGATTCTGAGTAAATCCAAACCTTTTGATTTCTTCGTCAAATCTCTTATTCCATTGTCGTGATGCTTGCTTCAATCCATAAATGGATCTTTGAAGTTTGCATACACGGTTTGGAAATTATGGATTCACAAACCCCTCAGGCTGCGCCATATAGATATCTTCATTTAGGCGACCATTCAAGAAGGCGGTTTTGACATCCATTTGCCAAATCTCATAATCATAGTGTGCAGCTATGGCTATGAGAATCCTAATAGCCCTAATGTCAGCTACAGGAGAAAATGTCTCCTCGTAGTCAACGCCATATGTTTGGGTAAAGCCTTTGGCTACCAAACGGGCCTTATAGGTGTGTACACTGCCATCCATGTCAGTTTTCTTCTTGAAGAGCCACTTACTCCCAACAACCTTGGCATTGGGAGGAAGGTCTACTTCAATCCAGACTTCATTATCTTTCATGGATTGCATTTCCCCATTCATAGCAATCTGCCATTTATCCTTTTCAGGATCATTCATGGCAGCTCTATAATTAGCAGGCTCTCCAAGGTCCCCTAATATAGTTTCCTCAACCTCTACGTTAAGACATAGACGTTCAGGTGCTCTCACAGTCCTTACGGATCTGCGAATGGGAATTAATTCAGGTGGAGGACCCAGACTATCCGGTTCCACAGGAAGTTCGCTAGTGTTTTCAGAAGGTAATGTATCCTCTTGATCATCTTCCAGATCATAGATCCTCCCACTGAATTCTTGAGATATGAGATCCTTTTCAAGAAAATCTCCATACCTAGCAACAATTACTTTGTTTTCAGGTGGGTAGTAACAGTAGTAACCCATCGTTTCCTTTGGGTATCCTATAAAGATACACTTTACAGATCTCTGTTGGAGTTTATCTGCTGAGTCACGTTTAACAAACGCCTTACAACCTCAGACCTTTAAATAAGACAAGTTAGGCGTTTTCCCAAACCATAACTCATAAGGTGTCTTATCAACCTTCTTGGTCGGAACCATATTTAGTATGTGAATCGCAGATCCCAAAGCATAATCCCAAAAGGATAACGGCAGAGTAGTAAGATTAAACATAGATCGTACCATATCTAACAATGTAAGATTCCTTCTCTCAGATACACCATTTTGCTGTGGAGTATATGGAGATGTGAGATGCTGGACAATTCCATTCTCACTTAGATAATCTTTAAACTCCTGACTTAGGTATTCACCACCTCTGTCGGATCGAAGAGCTTTAATCTTCTTTCCCAGTTGCAATTCTACTTCAGCTTTAAAAACCTTAAATGTTTCAAACACCTCATGTTTATGTTTAAGTAAATAAATATATCCATAACGGCTGAAATCATCCGTGAAGGTTAAGAAGTAGCTAGCACCTCTCTTTGACACGTGTGTAAGTGGTCCACACACATCAGTATGTATCAAACCAAGTAGATAATCAGCCTTTTCAATACGATTATTAAAAGGTTTCTTTGTCATCTTCCCAGATATACAAGATTTGCACTTATCAAATGATTCATCATTGATATCTTGCAAAAGCCCATCACGTTGCAGCTTTTGCATGCGAGTCTTGCCTATGTGGGCAAGTCGACAATGCCAAAGATAAGACGAATCCAAGAAATTCTTGACTCTCTTATTATTGATGCTATACATCGAATTATAATCATTATGCTCATTCATATTAATCTCAAAAACACCATTCACAGCAATAGCATTAAAATAAAAAACATTATTTAACGAAACAGAAATTCCATTGCTAGAAACAGTATGTTGAAATCCAATATTCAATAAACATGAAAAGAGACCACACCCCTAACAATTGCAGGTGCATAATGACAATTATTCAAATACAGTACTAAGCCCGAAGGCAAAACTAATTTAAATATTCCTATGGCTTCAACAAACTGCTTGTGCTCCATTGCCCACTTGCAGAAATTGCTCCCCATAGGCCAGTCTCTTCACAACTCTAAACCCTTGTAGTGTATTGCAAATATGAATACCACATCCAATATCATATACCTAGGAATTTAATTGATGAGTTAATGAATATAATTCAATCATGAAAAAGTTACCTGAAGTACTGGCTTTCCTAGTCTCACCATTCATCTTTTTCACTCGCAACTCCTCGAGATAGAGAGGACAGTTCCTCTTCCAGTGTCCCATCTCATGGCAGTGGTGGCAACCCTGATCCTTCTTGATTGGATTGGCCTTGCTCTTCTGAGGGTACTTATTGGGCGCAGGCTGGTAGGTCACAACTTGTTTGCCCTTGTTAGCTTTACCTTTCCCTTATTCCCTTGCGGTTTTGGCTTCTGAACCCTACCTCCTTGTATTTCTAGTACTTGAGGAGTAGGAGCCTTGCCTGGTAAACCCTTTTCATAGTCAACGAGCATTGCGAGCAATTCCGTTACTGTCTTCCCCGAGCAATGCATGTTGTAATTCTGAACAAAACCCTTAAAGTCCTTATTCAAGGACCTATTGATCAAGTTCATACACACTTTCTCAGGATAAGCATAGTTCATGAGCATTAGTTGGTCCATGTAGCTTTTCATCTCCAACACATAGTCATGAACGGGTTTACCTTCCCCATGCCTACAGCTGCGCAGTTGATCTATCAAATCATACAACTCTACAACTAGTGGCTTTTCATATGTCTTTTTGAGTTCGTCCAACATATCTTTAGGAAAATAGTTCTCAAATAGTTTTTGCAGCTTGGGAACCATACTTCCGAGCATTAGGCACGCAACTTCATTGTGCATATCGAACTCCTTTTGCCATTCTGCTTTGACTTCATCAGATTCAGTCGCAGCTGGCTGTTCGAGGCAAGGCTTAGTCAAATAATCTAGCTTCTTGGACACTCTCGGAACAATTCTAAGTGACCTGTGCTAGTCATTGAAATTTGGGCCAGTCAGTTTTTCCCTCTCAAAGTGAGCTTTGAAAGCGGAACTTAGTACAACTTTTTCGGGATGAGCCATTTCTACAGAAAAAGTTCAAATATTAGTATTATGATAATACAATTTTTCAAGAAAAGAAAATTACCCAGGAAATATACATATAACCATTTAATTTTCTTGAAAACTAGGATCCAACTTTCCATAGTTCTACTACATCAGTTGATCTACTAGTAGTGAAAGTACAAAAGATGGTAACTTGTCGTACAATAATCGGCAAAACAATTTCCGACTCCTAGATCATTATGGGAATTACGTTTGCCAAAAACAATTTTGCAATGTAAGCATGTTTCTTCCCATCTCATGCTTTAAGTTTCAAGGTCTCACTTACAACTTAATTAAGTAGTCTAATTTAGAAACTGTAAATACTCCATGTCACGGTCTCACGCCATGGAAATTTACCTTGTCATTAATATTTTGGTCAAGGTCTCACTTACGCTAAATTATTAATTCCAAGTGTCTCTTATAATTAGATAGCATGGACTTAAATTTTAGGGTATTTATTTTGGTGTGACAATCAAAATATTTCCGAAAAAGCATGCACACATCTTCGTATCATAAGTTTTCAAAACAATTTTTAATTACCAATTGGCTAAGAGTTAAATCAACAAAGTTTTAATTGAGGTATTGGGTTCACCAATCAAAGAATTACCTCCAATTATCGCCCACTATATCCTACTACTGCATGAGTCCTAAAGACCCAAGTTATTCAGATAATTGCCACAAAAGTGGCGTGTGGAATTGAGGTCAATTCACCCATAAGATGATTTTGTACAAAATTATAGCATTACTTGGTAGCTCTAATTAGACACAGAAGGGAGCGGAGAGGTAAACGTCCGCCCGAAGGCTAATTAAAAACGCGCCCCTTTCGGATGGCAATTTAATGTCAAGCCTCCTTATACCCCTCTTATTGTTGTCTACATTGGGTGAGCCGTTCACACTATTGTTACAAAACTCATCAATCAATCAAAAGTTTATGATACTAAGTCTTAAAAATTTATGTTATAAATTATAAAATTGCTAGTCTCGCTTGGGAGCAAATTACCGTGTGAAGCGAACCACTGTCGGCACATAAGACTTGGCAATATATAATTTACCACATCAAGGTTTCATAGTTATTAGGTCAATTTATTTTCTATTCCAAAAAATTACCCTCTTTTTGCTTACAATTCAACAATAATTTAAACAAAAAAGACAAGTAATTTTAATAAAAATAAATAAACACATAATAACGCATATATTCTTAACCATTAAATCATATAGCCACATGCAAACCTTTTTGATAAATCCTATTAATAATCTATATGTGAATTATTATGTATATAATTACTAAGACTCCCATTGGTTTTCGAGCTCATTGTACCCAATGGACCACAGATACCAAACAAGTTGGCCGCGTAAGCCTTAGTAAAGATATACCACGTTGCACATCAAAGATTCATTAATTTATTAATTAGGTCTTCCCTAATTTTAGATCTATCCAAAACATGTAGCAAATAATAACAAACTCTAATCCATGATTACCTTGCATGAAGCATCATGGATTAATTCCAGGAACGTAACCCTTTACACACATAAACACACATGTTCCTAATTTTAGGGTTACAAAACTAGCTTTTAAGAGAGGATCGAACCCCCCCCTAAAATTAGGTCGAATTTTTATTTATTATTCTAATAACCCTAAAAATCGATTAAACATGTATAATCCAAATCAAGATTTGATTTTTATGCGTTTCGGTAAAACAATTACATGTTAAACGGCTCGTGATGCCACTGTTGGAATTTAAATAACATGACATTCATATAAATAAATAAACATCACCAAAGCACGTAGCGGAAGCAAAGATCAATTATTTAACATGTATAAAGATTAACCGAATATAAAAGTTAACGTACCTTTGATCCTAGCAAGAACAAGGATCTAACTTCTCTTTTCTTCTTCTTTATCAAATAAAAGGATTAACGAGAAACTCCTTACCGTTTTGTTTCTCAATCCAAGATTGTGTTAACTAAAGTAAGTTAACTACCACGTCTTGTACACACGTACTATAACCAATTAATGCTATATCACGGTCATATATATTAATTATTTACATTAATCATTCATACGTAAAGTGTGCAATCCCATGGTCTAGTGTTCGATTCTAGTCATACACGTTTTAATATTTTTCCATAACTCTAACACCTATGTGGTATACAAGGTGTTTAGAATTGTTTATTGCAACTGTGTTTTTTTTTAATTGAACCAAATAGTTAGAGCTTATTAATTCGTGTGAATGGCGGTAAATATATGTTCCGGAAGTGGCATAAATTCATTCACACAGCCCACCAAAATTCAACTTTATTCAAAGATTCAGATTATGATTGTAATAATATTATTTTTATAGTCACACTTAACTCATTGTCAGTTTATAGGTATGATAAATAAAATATAAGTTTTTTATGTGTCAACCCGACTTGGATCATTTTTTAGCCCAAATCTGTTTGACCGATGACCCACCCGCCGATTTTGCAGCGTTTGTAGAATTGCAGTGTCATGTTTGTTCTGTATTATTAGATATTGGATAGACAAATGGCATAATCTAGTTTCATATACTTTTTGATAGATTAGAAAAGGCTAATTGCTTGGAATACATTACTAAATTTGTTGGATCGATATACTCTGACCAAACTAACTTGTAGCTTGTCTACGGTTTAACAACTTTGAATGAATTCAAAACTATTAATAATGAAACACTGATATACTTTACTAAGTATGCGGAATCTACTTCAACAAAGCTAAGAAGAATTAATAAACGACTTTGAATATTATTAAAACCTTGAACCTGCTTTCTTACATAGATTCACTAACAAACTCTAAACTCTAATACTTCTAATAATCGTATATCTCTAATCGCATGAACTTGTCTCTCTAAAAACACGTATATCTAATGCCAACCTAGGGATCCTTTTATAGGCACAAGGAAAACCCTAGTCGGTTTACAAACTTGAATAACAAGTAATTCTAATTATAACACTAATCTAATACGAACATTCTAGAATTACACTTTAGTCCTTAAACTATTTGCATAGCAGTCCTTTAACGAGCAGCAGTACTTTGACTAATTAACAGTACTTTGACTTGAGTAGCAGTACTTTGACTTTTATAGCCCAACAAAATTCGATGTTTACATTCCTGATGTAGTGCACGTTTGTGGAGAAAACAGAGACTGTGGAGAGTGCAAGAAGCTATGGACACATTCATTTATGTGAGGTAAAATATCAACATTTATTTAAATGATATATATTGATAAAGACGTACAGTTAGCGTTGATGATAATTTGTGGTGTCATGTTTTGGTGAATCAGATAATCAATCATTTGTTTTTACAATGATAATCATGGAACTATTTTCTTTATACGAGTAATATAGTTTGACAAGTTGATACATGTTAGATTTTGTACCTTTAAATATGGATCCTATCAATACACATTACTTTGTACCTTTAAATATTGCTTGGAATGCATTAACAATGAAGCAATCGGGAATTGAACCCAGGTTCCTTCTTGAAGCAATCGGGAATTGAACCGCAGATGCTTCCAAATACCCATATCTCTGGAACTAATTAGGCTACACATTGAAGGTATATAGCGCCTCATAGCATTTAGTTATCATATTCTACCAATGTGGGGCGTGTTGCTACACTAATATGGAATAGTTTTTAGATGTGCTACAACCTATAGTTGTTTTAAGTTGTCATGCTCAACAGCTCAAATAATGAGTTGTGGTAAATATTTTTAGGATTAACGAAGGCATGCATATCCTGTACAGAATAGTAGTTTTATGTTTTCTGCAACTTATACAAGGAAATTAAACTCTACTGCTGCTACATTTAGTTGCTTTGTTCAATAATGACTTTATAGCAAAACCATATATCAGTTTAGTTTAGCACACTTTCATTTAACAAGATACTGGCATATATTTGTTTCTGTTATCTCTATTTTGAGGGTTGTTTGAATGTGTAGATAAGTTTTTATTTAGTAAAATGTAAACACCAAGTAGTTGCTGAAGTTTTTTTTGGTTGCGCATTACAGAAATGAGTATAGAACAGGAACTGGAGTACGAGGCAACAAAAAGTATCTTGATGTTATTAAAATTTATATATTTTCAGGGTTTTCTTATTAGTTGACAGAATAACACTGGCTTTTTTTGAATGTAGGGTGACGAAAGACAGCTCAAGTAACGGGACAAAAAGGGTAATTTTCAAGGCCAAGTATGCAGGTCAATGATTGGGTCGAAACGGGTCATTTTGGGTTTTTGTCTCCTCTAACTTGCATCTTCATTTCTAAGTACACTTTTACCATTCCATGAGCAATGTATTTTCCGCCAACCAGTGTTCACGTTGATTTCTTTTGAACTGAATCCACTAAAAGGCTTTCAAAGGGTTGCGACTTTTTCATTTTTATGTGTTTTTTATCGATTATAGAAAAATATCCCGACTATATTTATAAGTCATGCCCGACCATCGGGCAGGCTTTGCATATGCCAACGATATTTATAAGTCATGCCCGCCCATCGGCGGGCTTTGCAACTAATACCTTCCAACAATAATTATGACTCATGACCACCTTCCTTATATATTATTTTCCGTTAACTAATACTTTCCAATGATAATTATAAGTCATGCCCGCCCATCGGGCGGGCCTTGAAAGCTAGTATGTATATATATATATATATATATATATATATATATATATATATATATATATATATATATATATATATATATATATATATATATATATATATTGTTGGGAATTAAACTTAAACAGTTAGTACGGTTGAAGAATACAAGAATAGTTAGGACTGCTGATGGAAGAACAGTTAGGACTGCTTAAGAGATCAAGATGAAACCGTGTGAAGATAATTATAGAAAAGATATGGTATATATCTTATTTGTATAGAATGATATGGTTAGATGTTTTACTTGTATAGGACTCTTTGCATTATAAAAAGAGATCCTTAGTTAGGGTTTCAAAGATATCGAATACATCTACCGAACATAGATATCCCTTCATACGAATTATCAAGTGTTCTTCACGTTCATATTGTAATCGTTTGATATATATTGAAGTGATAGTTTGGTTGATATTGTTTGTTCTTATTGTTTTACTTGATCAATCACCAAACACAGACTCATATTCTTCTAAGTACTTGGTAGTAAATTCCGCGTGCTATCAAGTATATACTCAAAGTATCCCCAACACAACGTGTGTGTTTAGATCCGGTCAAGTGGTATCAGAGCCAGGTTTCTGATACTTTGAGTTTAGAAGAACCAGAAGTATTTACTCACTAGCAACCAAGAAGATGGACATGGAGACACCTCAAACCTCAATCCTTGCTAAACTCCCCATGCTGAAACAGAATGAATACGATTTATGGCGGCTCAGAATAGAGCAATATTTCATGGTGCATGACTATGCATTATGGGATATTATTATCAATGGTGATTCCTTCAAACCAATTGCTGTTGAAGAAACACGTGCTGATTGTTCCAAGATCACAAAGCTTAACACTGAGCCAGTTACAAATGAGGAGAGAATCAAAAAGAAGAATGATCAGAAGGCTAGGAATTTGTTACTAATGGCAATTCCAAATGATCAAGTGTTGAACTTTAGCCATTACGAGTCGGCTAAAACTCTTTTTGAAGCAGTGGTGGAAAGATTTGGTGGCAATGAAGCTACAAAGAAGGCATAGAAAACCCTACTTAAGCAAAGTTATGAGAACTTCACTGCATCAAGCAATGAAACTTTGGAACATATCTTTAATAGGCTTCAATAGATCATCAGTCAACTTACTGTGTTGAAGATTGTGATACCTCAGGAAGACCTCAACATTAAATTTCTAAATAGTTTACCTGCTGAATGGAACACTTATGTTGTGGTTTGGAGCAATAAACCAGAGCTGGAGAAAATGACAATGAATGAGCTTTACAATAATCTTAAGATTGTTGAGTGATGAGTGTCTAAATACTCATCATTTATGTCACATTTTATCTGCAAAAACATTTAAAAACATGCAGATATGCTTCAAAATACTGAAAATATCATAAAATGTGTTTTTATATGACTCAGGAACAAAAAGATTGAAAACAAGTGAAAAACGAACAAAGTTTGCATAATTGTCACTTTCAGTCCCTAGAGTTTCACAAATTGGCAGAATTAGTCCCTGAAGGTTTAAAATGAAAGAAAAGTCAACTTTAGTCCTTGGGATATCAAACATGTTCACTTTTAATCCCTGGATGAAAGTTTTCTAAAAATGACAACTTTTACCCCTCAAGTTTCAAAATTGGCAAATCTAATCCTCGGGTTTTAAAAATTATAATTTATCAAATAAAACCCTTGTGCTATTTATAATTGGCAAAATAGACCCTTTTGATAACTTTGGAAAATTGTCAACTCACACCCTTCAACAATCGGAAAATACAAAAATGGTCCTTGTGATTTAACTACAAACCAAACCGGACCACCTTTTATTAATATAAACCCAAACCTTTTATTATTAAAACCCAAAATCCATCCCTTATCACTACCCAACCCAGCCCAAATAATAACCCAAGCCCACCAGCCCAACACCCTTTTATTTAACCAACCCGACCCACTCCTTTATTTAAACCCAGGGTCAAACTA
Source organism: Artemisia tridentata subsp. tridentata (assembly GCA_021014915.2). Classification (NCBI taxonomy): domain Eukaryota; kingdom Viridiplantae; phylum Streptophyta; class Magnoliopsida; order Asterales; family Asteraceae; genus Artemisia; species Artemisia tridentata. Next base: position 451,700,139 of record CP139509.1, read on the forward strand.
AAGTTTGACCCGTCTTCTTCCCCACTTGCCGCCAAAACCACCATCGCCCATAGTTCTCTGCAAAACCACCCCCCTCCTATCCCACTTACCTAACAAAACAAGGAGCATTAAATGCTTCTTCTCCACCTCCCCAAAATGCATTAATTGCAATAACCTGCTCGAATCCACTACTACCACTTTTGGCGCCAAAATCAGTTTGAGTGGCTCAGATCAATTGAAGATAATTCAAGGGTGCAGATGTGATCAAGGATGTCGGCTAAGGCTTTCCCACTTTATCTTTGTATATATAGAACAATGTAATAGGAAATAAAAAAGTAGTTAATTTTTATTTAATCGTCTTTCATTTCCAGTCATTTCTTTATTGTAATTTTCATTTCCAGTCATTAATATAAGTCATTTACAGTCATTTTGATCTCATTTTATTACATCTTGCATTTAATTTCAGTTACTTTACAATTTCAAGCTTTATTGTAATTCGTATTAAGTTTAATGTTATTTGGAAAAGCTTAATTGCTGTTCCTATAAGCTTACATAAGCTCTGAATAGCTTTTGATAAGCTTATATTAGTTTAATTCTGATCTAATTCAAGAAAGAAGAAAAAGTCAATGAAAGTCAACTGCTGAGGCAATAAGCTCTTATTTGGAGTATAAGCTAATTCAGGAAGCTTTTCTTGGGGTTTTCTAGCTTGTGTGAACAAGCTAGAGTGTTCTTGGTCCTTGTTCTCTGTTCCATTATCCATAGCAGTTGTAAGCATTTTGCTAAGTTTCACAAATTTTGCATTTTACTGTACTAATGCTTTTTAATAGCTTATTGTTGTTGATATGTGCTTTTTGCTAGTTTCTTAACATATTTCATCTGTTGTATCAGTGGTTTATTAACTTTGTTTTCATTTTGCTTAAAAACATATAAAAGCCAAAAAATAGCCATATTAGCATAAACTTATTAGAGTGCTTATTTTCCTGTTGAAAGTTGCTTATCATAGTTTAAATAAGTTATTTAATCAGTAAAAAGCAGTAATCATTAGTCAAATTATTTGTTTCCTTTGAAAATCCACCACAGACAACTTAGAAAGGAGTGTTTGGTTTAACACAGTCAAAGAGTCAAACCTCTAGTTACTGTTGATTTACCATTCTCCCAACTTTTTTCTAGCTTAATTCAGTCCTTATAAGCACTTTCTAAGAATTTTTAAGTCATTTAGATAGATATAGCATATTTACATAGGTTGTGATCATTTTAGCCTTCAAAAAGCTCAAATAAGCCATAAGCAGCTATAAGCTCTTTTGGTCCTTTTTCTTGGCTTCTCTGAGTCCCTTGTGATCCAATTAGAGTAGCCACAAGAGTTGGTTTGCAGTCCTTTGGCTTGTGCTCATCTGCACAACCCTGCACATCAGCAGAATCAGTATATACTGATTGCTGTTGCTGCTGATCTTTCATCAATTGTGGCTTATCCACATAAGCTCAGGCCTAGCTTTTTGGTTTTCTGAATAGCCAGTAGTACTAGCTCACTTTTGCCCCCATTAGTTTGCATCTCAGAGCTTATTTGAACTGCTTAAATTGCCTTGAAAGTTGGCCAATTTCCTGAGTTTCTGCTGAAGCTTTGTTACTGCTTATCTTCTTATCAGCTTAATTCATTGTGCTTATTTGTACTTTTCAGTTGTTTTGTGCTACTTATAGTTTATTAAACTTATCCTGAGCTTTTGGTAGAGTTTTGTGCTTATTAGCTTATTAGCCCAACTGCTTATCTACCCAACTGCTTATTTAGGTTCATTAAACTTTTGATTTTAATTTTCCTAGCTTTTAAATATTAATTTAGACTTATCCTGAATTTTTCAGATTTTTCCGAAGTCATTTAATATTTTTAATCTTTTTATTAGTTTCTAATAGTAATTAAATCATAATAAATAGAATATTAATCAGAAAAATATAATTTTAATTTTCATAATTTTCTTTTGTCATTTATAATCTAGGAAAAATATAATAATATTTTTAGACCTTAAGAAAACCAAAAATAGAAAAATAGTGATAGCTTCTATTTAATAGAATTTATCTTTTTAAATTTTAATTAAGCAAGTTTCATTTTTATAATTTTCTTAGCTTCTATTTACTTAATAATATTTATAGAAAAAGTTTTAGAATTTTCTTTGTTCATTTAGTATTTTTTATAAATTTAAATTAGTTTTAAATAATTATTAAATAATAAATAATTAATAATAATTAGATAAAAAGTATAAAAAATATAATTTTAGTTTTTACGTAAGTTTTAAGTAATTTTACATTTTTAAGTTTTAATTTCATAAATTTTACTTTTTAGTCCCATTTTAGCTTTCCCGTTACGTGTTTTAGTTTATTTTTATTCGCGTTTTAATTCTTGTGCATATCTGTTTTTAATTTGTTATTTAGAATTATTAAACAAGCAAAATCAAAAATATCTAATCACATCAGTCACTCTAATCCTAGCTTTTCACAGTTTGCCCATTCACACCTCGTTGGGAAACGATTCGGGTAATTACTTACCTGTCTTCACACTACACACGAACGTGAGTTTTTGCAAGTATCCTTTTTCACAAAGGGGTAATTTGTAATTATTCTCGCGTATCTGCTGTCTGCATTTATTTATAAGTGTATTCAGCACGGATCAAATTTTGGCGCCGCTGCCGGGGAGGTTGTGTTGCGACTATATTGTGAAGTTTTAGCGATTAGTGATTCGAGATTCTTCTTCCAAGAAGTTCCTATTTCCCATAAACAATATAAAATACAAAAATATTTTTCTTTTCTTTTCTATATATATTATTATTATTATTATTATCATATAAAAAAAATTAAAAACCCAAAAACATTTTCCGTTTTCTTTAAATAATAACAATAATAAAATATTACCATCGAGAACCAAGACAGAGTACTACCTAACTGGGGGTACGACCATAATAAGTTCCCAAACCAAAGATTTAAAACTTGCCTTTGTATCACTTGCGAATTTCGGCTCACCTTTGATTGATAAACAAACTATAACGGAGGTTTAAGGATAGTTTGACATTAAATTGTCGGACTGAAAGAAGCGGGTTTTTAAGGAGCATTAATTGCCCACCTTTGCTTCTCCGCCACTCTGTGCGTTTAGCTTTTAGAGAGCTACCGTACGCTTGTTGATTATTGGTTTAAGTTCACTTGTGTTTTTTCTCGATCTTGATTTTAAATTGAAAGTTTTGCTAAGTGCATGCGCACTCGTTCTTCTAGGTCATCAAGCCCTTTCCGTGAGCTTGGAAACATACCTCGAAGACGTCGTAGACGTTCTGCTCCATCAGTCGTACCCGAGATACGTACTGATCCCATAACCACTATCATCATGGCAGAAGACCGCCCTATGAATGAGCTTCTCCAAGCTCCCACCAATGGGTACGGAGATGCCATTGTTGTTCCAGCCATCGTGGCTGAGAATTTTGAGCTTAAAACTGGGTTGATAAACCTGGTAACCCAGCGGCAATTCTATGGTTTTGACAGGGAAGATCCTCAAGATCATATTAGATGGTTCAATAAAATCACATCTACCATCAAATGCAAAAGTGTCCCTGAGGAATCAATAAAACTTCTTCTTTTCCCGTTTTCCATTGATGGGGCAGCCCGGATTTGGCTTGACAAACAACCCCCTCGATCGATAACAACATGGGAAGATTTGGTTCAGAAATTCGTGAATGAATTCTTTCCTCCTTCTAAAACCACGTATCTGAAAAATGAAATCATGAAATTCTCTCAACGGTTTGATGAACCATTTGGAGAGGCATGGGATCGTTTCAAAGAATTGCTCCGCAAATGTCCTCATCACGGTTTCACCGATTTGATGCAAATGGACACTTTCTACAATGGGTTAAACCCATCTGACCAAGATTCTCTTAATGCCTCAGCTGGAGGTAATTTTCTGAGCAAATCCACTAAGGAAGCCATTGCACTCATTGAAAATAAGTCAAAGGTCCGCACTGCACGAGCCAGACCATATAATTCTCAGGCTAGTGCTGGTCCTTCTACTTCATCTCCCGTGAGTCAGTCTAGTACTGATACTCAGCTTGCTGAACTCACGAAGGTTATTCAAGCTTTGGTTTTCTCCATACAAAAGAAAGAGTCCGCTTCGCAAACTTCTCACACTGCTGAAATCAAAAAGGTAGAAGTTTGTGTTACTTGTGGTGGTCCTCACGCTTACTACAATTGTACTGCCACCGATGGCAATGCATTTGAAGTCAAAGCTTTATCCGGATCTTCCAATCAAGGAGGTGGCCAATACCATCCTCAAGTGGAAACAAATTACCGTGCTAGCAATCAGCATTGACCACCCGGATTTCCTCCTCCTAACAATCCAAATAGGATTAATCCTAATCAGCAAAGAGGGCAAAACACGCAGAATCAATATCATGCCCCGAACAATCAATACCCACCCCAAAGGGGTAATCAAGGGTATTCAGCTCCTAATTCCCAAAGACCTCTCTCGAGTGAACTTGATAGCTACATCAAGGTTAATGAGACCAATATGAAGGCAATGCAAAATCAAATCTCTAATTTGAAGAATGAATTTCAGTCCTCAATACACAAGCAAGGAACTGAGCTTTCAAACAAAATCGATCATTCTCAAAGCGAAGTTAAGAATATGTTTGCCAGTCTCATGGACCATCTCAATCCACCTTCTACTTCGGGAGGTCTCCCAAGTAACACTGTTGTCAACCCAAGGGGTGAACTCAAAGATGTCACTACACGTAGTGGTAAAGCTCATGATGGACTCAAGGTGATAAAGGACCCGGTACTTCCCACTAACAATGGAAGTGCTAAATACGTCCAACCTATTGTTGTCCAAAAATCTACACCCACAATTGCTCCTCAGCCGTCAAGAATAGATCCTACTCTATCACGATTTACGGTTAAAAGTTTGTCAACCAAACTTAGTGAGCAAAGAACAGCCAGATATTATTCCGAAATGCTCAATGCTGTTCCTGTCAGTGTGCTTGACGACAGTGATGATGACGAAGATACCACTTTCGTCAAGGCTATCACCACTCGGAGTGGTGCTGCTTATGAGGGACCCTCTGGTCCTATTCCTCCTCCGTTGTTTGAAATGGAAAAAGAGACGGAGCATACATTGGACAAAGTACAAATTCCAAGCCCACAAAGTACAGCACATGTCTATCCTCCGATTGGCCCGAAAAATAAATCCAAACCAGGAGTTGTCTTTGAATCTGTTAAGACTCCTGAAGTTGTTGTCCCTAAATCCAAACCTTACATTCCTTACCCATCGCGCTTAAATGAGCAAAAGCTTCGTGAGAAGGCTAGTCAAAAAATGGACAAATTCTTTCAAATCTTTAAAGAATTACATTTTGACATAAGCTTTGCGGATGCTATCATTCTGATGCCCAAATTTGCATCAACAATCAAACACTTGTTAAGCAACAAGGAAAAACTGATTGAAATGGCTAAAACTCCATTAAATGAGAACTGCTCAGCGGTTATCTTGAAAAAGCTTCCGGAGAAGCTTGGAGATCCTGGAAAGTTTCTACTACCTTGTGTATTTCCAGGAATGGTTGAATGCTATGCCTTGGCCGATCTTGGTGCAAGCATCAACCTGATGCCTCATTCAGTATGGAAGAAACTCTCTCTTCCGGCTCTTACTCCTACATGCATGACTCTTGAGCTTGCAGATCGAACCATATCTCACCCTTGCGGCATTGCCGAAGATGTGTTTGTGAAAGTAGGTAAGTTCCATTTTCCAGCTGACTTTGTGGTTGTTGAATTCGACGCAGATCAAAAGGTTCCTCTCATTCTTGGAAGAGGATTCCTAAAAACAGGCCATGCTCTTATTGATGTATTTAAGCATGAGATCACATTGCGTGTGGATAAGGAAGCTGTTACCTTTAACCATGATCAAACTTCGAGGTACTCCTCAAATTATAATTCTGCATTGGTTAACCGAATCGATGTCATTGATGTTGCTTCAAAGGAGTACTCTCAAGAAAGTATTGGTTATTTTCATAATTCGGTGAGTGGTAATCCCACCACATCTTCTCTGCCTATCATTTCCGACTCTTCCACTTCTCTCACGCCGTTTGAGGGAAGTGATTCCAATTTGGAAGAGATCGAGGCTTTTCTCAAGTGTGATTCATTTCTTGAAGGAATTGATAACACTGAGATTGATCTGGAGGGAGATATTCTTCTTCTTGAGAAATTGTTGAATCAGGACAATTCTCCTCCTCTCCCTCCCGTTGAACTTCATAAAAAGGAAATCAAGTCAGTTGAGAAAACTGATAAATTTTCGGAGATCAAGTTTAAGGACTTGCCTCCTCCACTCGAATATGCAATTCTTGAGGAGGAAGTTCTTGTCTTAATTGCTATTCAGATCTCTCTTCTTCCCTTCACCTACCCGGTGATTTCCCTTATCTTTCACTCATTTGGGAGTGAGGATATTACTTTTGACCCCGGCATTTTCCATTTAACATTGGTTTAAATGCCGGATTTATCTCATCGGTGTGGAACTTTCTTATGCTAAATTGGTTATCCAAGCATCTTGAATGAAAGTCCGATGGAGATGGTTTCTTCCACTTACTTCCCCATGAACCAATGAATTCGGGGTCGAGTCAAGCTAGCAACTCGGTTAATAAAAACAGTAGCAAAATATGGGTTTTCACCCATGTCTCACCTAAGTGTGGGGGAGATGCCCCACATGTTGTAAAAATTTACTGTCAAAAAAAAAAAAAAAAAAAAAAAAAAAAAAAAAAAAAAAAAAAAAAAGTGTGTGTATAAAAAATAATGGCTATTAGTATTTCCCTTTCACGTTCTAAGTGTTGGTTTCACAACCGGTACTTTGAATATTGAGGGCAATATTCAGTTCTAAGTGTGGGGGGGAATTCTAGCGAATTTGATCAAATGTACCATCTAGTACCCCCATTTTAGCCAAAATTTTAAATTTTTTTTCTCACTTAGAACGCAATAAATGGTTATCAGTCCGCCATGTCTAACCCACATAAGGATTGGCTAATCCGAGAGCAAACGGCTCTTGGTAAAGATATATCAAATCCGTTTATGGCTTACAATTTGCCGAAAATTGTATGGTATTCGACTCGCCATATCTTTATAAGTGAAGAGTTGGCTAGCCCGCAAGGTTATGGCTTGTGGTAAAGGCAGGGAAAACCATAATTGGTAATCAGCTCACCAAAGATAATAACTGTATTTTATCTAAGAGTTGGCTAGTCCAGAAGCAAACGGCTTTTGGTAAAGACAAATCAAAACCGTTGACAGCTGATGGTTTGCTCAAAATCATTTGGTTATCATTGTACCAAACTATCACATACTAAAACATTGGCTACTCCAGAAGTAATGGCTTTTGGTAAAGAGAAAAATCCATTAAAACTTCATAAAAGATTGCTAGGGACTAGCAATAGTTTAGTGTGGGGGATTGATGAGTGTCTAAATACTCATCATTTCTGTCACATTTTATCTGCAAAAACATTTAAAAACATGCAGATATGCTTCAAAATACTGAAAATATCATAAAATGTGTTTTTATATGACTCAGGAACAAAAAGATTGAAAACAAGTGAAAAACGAACAAAGTTTGCATAATTGTCACTTTCAGTCCCTGGAGTTTCACGAATTGGCAGAATTAGTCCCTGAAGGTTTAAAATGAAAGAAAAGTCAACTTTAGACCTTGGGATATCAAACATGTTCACTTTTAATCCCTGGATGAAAGTTTTCTAAAAATGACAACTTTTACCCCTCAAGTTTCAAAATTGGCAAATCTAGTCCTCGGGTTTTAAAAATTATAATTTATCAAATAAAACCCTTGTGCTATTTATAATTGGCAAAATAGACCCTTTCGATAACTTTGGAAAATTGTCTACTCACACCCTTCAACAATTCGGAAAATACAAAAATGGTCCTTGTGATTTAACTACAAACCAAACCGGACCACCTTTTATTAATATAAACCCAAACCTTTTATTATTAAAACCCAAAATCCATCCCTTATCACTACCCAACCCAACCCAAATAATAACCCAAGCCCACCAGCCCAACTCCCTTTTATTTAACCAACCCGACCCACTCCTTTATTTAAACCCAGGGTCAAACTAAAGTTTGACCCGTCTTCTTCCCCACTTGCCGCCAAAACCACCATCGCCCATAGTTCTCTGCAAAACCACCCCCCTCCTATCCCACTTACCTAACAAAACAAGGAGCATTAAATGCTTCTTCTCCACCTCCACAAAATGCATTAATTGCAATAACCTGCTCGAATCCACTACTACCACTTTTGGCGCCAAAATCAGTTTGAGTGGCTCAGATCAATTGAAGATAATTCAAGGGTGCAGATGTGATCAAGGATGTCGGCTAAGGCTTTCCCACTTTATCTTTGTATATATAGAACAATGTAATAGGAAATAAAAAAGTAGTTAATTTTTATTTAATCGTCTTTCATTTCCAGTCATTTCTTTATTGTAATTTTCATTTCCAGTCATTAATATAAGTCATTTACAGTCATTTTGATCTCATTTTATTACATCTTGCATTTAATTTCAGTTACTTTATAATTTCAAGCTTTATTGTAATTCGTATTAAGTTTAATGTTATTTGGAAAAGCTTAATTGCTGTTCCTATAAGCTTACATAAGCTCTGAATAGCTTTTGATAAGCTTATATTAGTTTAATTCTGATCTAATTCAAGAAAGAAGAAAAACTCAATGAAAGTCAACTGCTGAGGCAATAAGCTCTTATTTGGAGTATAAGCTAATTCAGGAAGCTTTTCTTGGGGTTTTCTAGCTTGTGTGAACAAGCTAGAGTGTTCTTGGTCCTTGTTCTCTGTTCCATTATCCATAGCAGTTGTAAGCATTTTGCTAAGTTTCACAAGTTTTGCATTTTACTGTACTAATGCTTTTTAATAGCTTATTGTTGTTGATATGTGCTTATTGCTAGTTTCTTAACATATTTCATCTGTTGTATCAGTGGTTTATTAACTTTGTTTTCATTTTGCTTAAAAACATATAAAAGCCAAAAAATAGCCATATTAGCATAAACTTATTAGAGTGCTTATTTTCCTGTTGAAAGTTGCTTATCATAGTTTAAATAAGTTATTTAATCAGTAAAAAGCAGTAATCATTAGTCAAATTATTTGTTTCCTTTGAAAATCCACCACAGACAACTTAGAAAGGAGTGTTTGGTTTAACACAGTCAAAGAGTCAAACCTCTAGTTACTGTTGATTTACCATTCTCCCAACTTTGTTCTAGCTTAATTCAGTCCTTATAAGCACTTTCTAAGAATTTTTAAGTCATATAGATAGATATAGCATATTTACATAGGTTGTGATCATTTTAGCCTTCAAAAAGCTCAAATAAGCCATAAGCAGCTATAAGCTCTTTTGGTCCTTTTTCTTGGCTTCTCTGAGTCCCTTGTGATCCAATTAGAGTAGCCACAAGAGTTGGCTTGCAGTCCTTTGGCTTGTGCTCATCTGCACAACCCTGCACATTAGCAGAATCAGTATATACTGATTGCTGTTGCTGCTGATCTTTCATAAATTGTGGCTTATCCACATAAGCTCAGGCCTAGCTTTTTGGTTTTCTGAATAGCCAGTAGTACTAGCTCACTTTTTCCCCCTTAGTTTGCATCTCAGAGCTTATTTGAACTGCTTAAATTGCCTTGAAAGTTGGCCAATTTCCTGAGTTTCTGCTGAAGCTTTGTTACTGCTTATCTTCTTATCAACTTAATTCATTATGCTTATTTGTACTTTTCAGTTGTTTTGTGCTACTTATAGTTTATTAAACTTATCTTGAGCTTTTGGTAGAGTTTTGTGCGTATTAGCTTATTATTAGCTTATTAGCCCAACTGCTTATCTACCCAACTGCTTATTTAGGTTCATTAAACTTTTGATTTTAATTTTCCTATCTTTTAAATATTAATTTAGACTTATCCTGAATTTTTCAGATTTTTCCTAAGTCATTTAATATTTTTAATCTTTTTTATTAGTTTCTAATAATAATTAAATCATAATAAATAGAATAATAATCAGAAAAATATAATTTTAATTTTTATAATTTTCTTTTGTCATTTATAATCTAGGAAAAATATAATAATATTTTTAGACCTTAAGAAAACCAAAAATAGAAAAATAGTGATAGCTTCTATTTAATAGAATTTATCTTTTTAAATTTTAATTAAGCAAGTTTCATTTTTATAATTTTGTTAGCTTTTATTTACTTAATAATATTTATAGAAAAAGTTTTAGAATTTTCTTTGTTCATTTAGTATTTTTTATAAATTTAAATTAGTTTTAAATAATTATCAAATAATAAATAATTAATAATAATTAGATAAAAAGTATAAAAAATATAATTTTAGTTTTTAAATAAGTTTTAAGTAATTTTACATTTTTAAGTTTTAATTTCATAAATTTTACTTTTTTGTCACATTTTAGCTTTCCCGTTACGCGTTTTAGTTTATTTTTATTCGCGTTTTAATTCTTGTGCATATCTGTTTTTAATTTTTTATTTAGAATTATTAAACAAGCAAAATTAAAAATATCTAATCACATCAGTCACTCTAATCCTAGCTTTTCACAGTTTGCCCATTCACACGTCGTTGGGAAACGATTCGGGTAATTACTTACCTGTCTTCACACTACACACGAACGTGAGTTTTTGCAAGTATCCTTTTTCACAAAGGGGTAATTTGTAATTATTCACGCGTATCCGCTGTCTGCATTTATTTATAAGTGTATTCAGCACGGATCATTGAGCAAAAGGTCAAGAAGAGTGGTAGCACTAGTTCCAGTTCAGGGAATATGGCTTTTGTATCTTCTTCAAACAGTTCGAATCATGAAGATGAAGAAGCAGTTGGTACTGCTATACCAACAGTTAGCACTGCTAGTGTAAAAACTAGTACTGCTGGCTTGACTGAAGAGACCATATATGCATTTGTATCAGAACAGTCTGGTGGGTCTAAGATCTTTAATGAAGATCTTCTTCAAATTGCTGAAGATGACTTGGAAGCTATGGATTTAAAGTGGCAGTTGGCTTTGATAAGCATCAGGGCTAAGAAGTATTACCAAAGGACTGGGAATAAGATTACCTTCAATGGAAGAGATGTTGCTGGGTACGATAAGTCTAAGGTGGAATGCTTTAATTGTCACAAGATGGGGCACTTTTCCAGGGAATGTAGAGGTCCAAGACAACAAAGCAACCAGAGTCAAGGGTTTAAGAATCAGCAAGGGTCAAGGAGAACAGTTAATGTTGAAGAGCCTTCTTCCAAGGCTATGGTAGCTGTAGATGGAGCTGGATTTGATTGGAGCTTCATGGAGGAAGAAGAGGAACCAGCTAACTTGGGTTTGATGGCTTTCTCAGACTCTGAGGTACATATACTTGAAAAATGTTCAAACTCTTGTCGTGCTTTAAAAGATTATGAAAATGTTAAGAAACAGTATGATGATCTTAGAGTTGAATTTAATCAAGTAAGTTTTAGTCTGTCCAATCATAAAAGAGGATTAGCTGTTTTGGAAGAACAAATTGTGTTTTATAAACAGAATGAGTCAAACTTTTCTGATGAGATAGGTATTTTAAAGAGGGAATTGCAAATAAAAGATAATAAAATGAGTGGACTTGTATATGAACTAGAGAAGCTTAAAAAGGAAAAAGAAAACATCTAGTTAAGTGTAGATACTCTTGAATATACTTCAAACGGAGTTAAAAAGATTGTAGAGAGTCAAATACTTAACAAAGCTAAATCTGGTTTAGGTTATAAGTCAGTTGCACCCCCTTTTAGAGGAATGTTTGCTCCACCAGGAATTAATTTAGCTCATACTGGTTTAGAAGAGTTTAAGGATATGGATTTTCCTGGATATGGTGTTAAGGTTAGTGAGAATCCTGTTAAATTTGTTAAGGCAGAAGATTCTTTTGTGAGTGCTAGTGATAAATCTCTTTCTGAGGAAAAGATGTCCTCTGATAGGAACTCAGATGCACCAACTATTGAAGATTGGACATTTGATGATGAGAATGTAAAGGTTAAGGATGAATCTAATGTTGTTAAGGTAGAAGTTAAACATGCTCCTAAAGTGGTTAAAACTGAAAACATAAAACCAGTTAGGAAAAATGTTAGATATGCTGAGATGTATAGGAATAAGAACAGATCATCAAGTTCTGAGAGTAGTCATAGGAACCGGAATCACTCAAAATCTAAGAAAATGGATGATAAGTTTGCTATGATTAGAAAAGTATGTTTTGTTTGTGGAAGTTTTGATCATATGGCTGCTTATTGTGATTCTAACCCATGGAAAAAGAGGGTTACTGGGAATGCAAGGGTGAACAGGAATAACAATGCCAGGGTAACTCAAAATAGTCCAACTAGATTGACAAACCCTAATGCAAATCATAAGATGTCACCTAAAGCTGTTATGTTAAAGACTGGCATCAAAACAGTTTCAACTGCTAGTCAAAATAAGTGGTTTAATAACAAGCAAACTGTTTCTAGTGCAAAACAATTTTCAAATCATGCACAAACAGTTAAAAGGAAATTTTATCAGAAAACAGCAATGACTAATCAGAAGTGGGTGCCTAAAATTAAACAAGCAGTTCCAACTGCTAGGTCAGCAGTTCCAACTGCTAGACCAGCAAATCCAACTGCTAGGCACTTAAATGTTAAGGGAAAAAGGGGCAATGTTGTCAAGGCCTCAGCACATTGGGTTAAACATTCTACCAAACCCAATGGTGCATCAAAGACCTCAAACAAGTTTTCTCATCTTGATGCACAAGGCAGATCCAAACCAGTGATGGTTTGGATCCCCAAAAGACACTAACACCTTTATTTTGTGTGCAGGAACATCCCTCAAATGGCAAAGAAGATAGAGGATATTCAGACAATGGATGTTCAAGGTACATGACAGGCAACATGTCATATCTTTCAGACTTTATTGCTCTGGATGGAGGACCAGTTGTCTTTGGTGGTGGTGTTGGAGGAAGAATTACTGGTAAAGGGGTAATTAAAACTGGTAACCTTGATTTTGAAAATGTGTATTATGTACCAGAACTTAAGTACAATCTTTTCAGTGTATCACAAATTTGTGATAAACAGAACAAAGTTTTATTTACTGATACTGATTGTCTTATACTTTCTCCTGATTTCAAGCTACCTGATGAAAGTCAAGTATTGCTTAAAATCCCTAGAAAGGATAATACATACAGTGTTGAGATGAATAAACTAGTTCCTAAGGTTGGACTTACTTGACTAGTTGCAAAAGCCACATTTGAAGAATCAATGTTGTGGCACAGGAGGCTTGTTCATGTTAATTTTAAAACCATTAACAATATTGCTAAACATGGGTTGGTAAGAGGTTTACCAAACAAAATTTTTCTCAATGACCAAACTTGTGTTTCTTGCCTTAAGGGTAAGCAACACAGAGCCTCATGTAAGCCAAAGACCCAGAACTCTATTTCTCAAGCTTTATATATGTTGCATATGGACTTGTTTGGTCCTACTTCTGTGAATAGCTTGAACTTTAAGAGATACTGCCTTGTTGTCACTGATGATTATAGTAGGTTTTCTTGGGTATTCTTTATGAAAACTAAGGATGAAACAAGTGAAATCCTTAAGACCTTTATTGTTGAAGTAGAAAACCTAGTTGATAAGAAAATTAAAATAATCAGATGTGACAATGGGACTGAATTTAAGAATAGGGTGATGGATAATTTTTGCAGAGAAAAAGGTATTAAGAGGGAGTTTAGTGTAGCTAGAACCCCACAGCAAAATGGTGTAGCTGAGAGAAAGAATAGGACTCTTATAGAGGCTGCTAGGACAATGTTAGCTGACTCTAAGCTACCAGTTTCATTTTGGGCTGAAGCAGTTAGCACTGCTTGTTATGTATTGAATAGGGTTTTAATTGTGCAACCTCACAATAAGACTGCTTATGAGCTTCTTAGAGGTAGAACCCCTACTTTAAGCTTCATGAGACCTTTTGGTTGTCATGTTACTATCTTTAATACCAAAGACCAACTAGGAAAGTTTGATGGGAAATTTGAGGAATGTTTCTTTGTTGGTTATTCTCTGCACAGTAAGGCTTTTAGGGTGTAAAATACAAGCACCAAGCATGTAGAAGAAAAATCTGCACATAGAATTTTTGGAGAATAAACCAAATGTTGCAGGTGTAGGTCCAGATTGGATCTTTGATATTGACAGTCTTTCAGATTCCATGAATTATGTGCCTGTTGCAGGTACAAATACTAACCATGATGCAGGTTCAGAGGAGGAAGATGATGATTGCATTTTCATACCTGTCATGGAAGAAAGTCCTGTGAATGAGTCTTCTACAAAGAAAGATGATATTCCTTCATCAAGTGGTGTAGACAAAGAGAAAGATGTTGCTGAAACAAGTGGTCAGAATGGTAAAGAAGCTGAAAATCCATCGAGCAGTACCAATGGAGTTAGTACTGCTCAGTTACAAGTTCCAACTGCTGAGCAAAATAGTGATGTTGCTTGACCAAGTCAACCTCATCTTGATTCACCAGTTGATACTGCTTCTCAAGTTGATGAGTTTGATTTCTTTAGAGATGGTCTGCAAAACATGCCTACCAGCTATGCAGCTCCTTCTACTCCCCATACTATTGTACATAGGAATCATCCACTTACCAATATCATAGGAGATGTACAATCTGGAGTCAAGACCAGAAGGCAAATACAAGACCCAGATCATCATGGATTTCTCAGTGTGGTTTATGAGGAGAAACATCATGAAGATGAGCATGAGTGTATGTTTGTATGTTTTCTATCTCAGATTGAACCCAAGAATGTGTTAAAGGCTTTAGAATCATCAAGTTGGGTTGAAGCTATGCAAGAAGAGCTACTTCAATTCAAAATTCAGAATGTTTGGGTTCTAGTTGATCTACCAAAGGGAATGAGAGTGATTGGTACAAAGTGGGTATTCAGGAACAAGAAGGATGAGAGGGGTATTGTGATAAAGAACAAAGCAAGATTAGTTGCTCAAGGCTATACTCAGGAAGAGGGTATAGATTATGAGGAAGTTTTTTCTCCAGTTGCCCGGATTGAAGCAATAAGATTATTTCTTGCTTATGCTTCATTTTATGGGGTTTATGGTCTATCAAATGGATGTAAAAAGTGCATTTCTGTATGGTACTATTGATGAAGAGGTGTATGTTTCACAACCTCCAGGTTTTATAGACCAAGAGCACCCTGACAAGGTTTATAAGGTGGTGAAAGCTCTATATGGATTGCATCAGGCTCCAAGAGCTTGGTATGAAACTCTTGCTAAATATCTTCTGAAGAATGGGTTTCATAGAGGGAAAGTTGATCAAACTCTCTTTATTAAAAAGGACAAGGGTGATATTCTACTGGTACAAGTCTATGTAGATGACATCATTTTTGGTTCTACAAAGAAACAGATGTGTAAGGAGTTTGAAAAGCTGATGAAAGGCCAATTTCAGATGAGTTCTATGGGAGAGCTTACCTTCTTTCTAGGTCTTCAAGTACAGCAAAAGTCAGACGGTATATTTATCTCTCAGGATAAATATGTTGGTGAAATATTAAGGAAATTTCAATTTACAGATGCCAAGGTTGCTAGCACACCAATTGACAAGGAGACACATTTGTTATTAAAGGATCACAGTGGTGAAGATGTGGATGTGCACATGTATAGATCTACGATTGGGTCTCTGATGTACCTTACATCATCTAGGCCTGACATTATGTTTGCTGTTTGTGCCTGTGCAAGATTCCAAGTCAATCCTTAGGTGTCTCATCTCACAGTAGTAAAAAGAATCTTTAGATATCTTAAAGGTCAGCCTAACTTGGGGCTACAGTATCCTAAAGAGTCTGCATTTGATCTTGTTGCATTCTCTGATTCTGATTATGCTGGTGCTAGCATGGATAGAAAGTCTACAACAGGTGGTTGTCAGTTCTTAGGTCGAAGATTAATCTCTTGGCAGTGTAAGAAGCAGACTATGGTGGCTACATCTACTACTGAAGCAGAATATGTGGTAGCTGCAAGTTGTTGTGCTCAAGTTCTATGGATTCAAAACCAGATGCTTGATTATGAGTACAATTTCTTAAACACAATTATACTTATAGACAATAACAGTACAATGTGTATCATTAAGAATCCAGTTCAACATTCAAAAACTAAACATATTGAAATTAGACATCATTTTATAAGAGACTGTGCTGAAAAGAAGTTAATACAAGTTGTTAAAATACACACTGATGACAACTTTGCTGATCTCTTAACAAAAGGTTTTGATGTAAGCAGATTTCAGTACTTGGTAATAGATATTGGAATGCTTAATCCTTCAAAAGATTAATGTCTAAATGTTTTTGGTTTTTGTACTGTTAGTTGTGCTATTTGTATAGTTGAGACTGATTGAAAATTTTTAGTACTGCTTGTGCATTTGTTAGTCAATTGTGATAACTATTAAAAGAGAATATTGTGTATTGTGTTTTCTTTGGTTTTGGACTAACATTTCAGGTTACGAAAAGCTTTTTGCTTTGGATTGTGCTTTGAAAAGTATGGTGGTTTAGATTGTCAAGTGTGAATGCTTGTCACACAACAAATGGTAATTGATTCACCATGTCTAATTAACATAAGAATCAACTAGTCCAGATCAAACGGTTTCTGGTAAAGACTACTCAAATCCGTTTATGGTTGACAGTTTACCAAAAACTGGTTGGTTATCAACTCACCAAATCTAAGTGTGAAGAGTTGGCTAGTCCATAGCAAACGGCTATTGGTAAAGACAAGTCAAATCCGTTCATAGTTGATAGTTTGCTAAAAACTATAAGTGGACAAAAATGTTTTCGAATCCACATTAAAATTAAAAATTGATTTTATCTCTGAAAATTTTTTGCTAACAGTTAGTACTGCTGGGGTTAACAGTTTGAACTGCTGGCTTCACCAGTTTGTACTGATTGTTCAAAACTTAGTTCCTACTGTGTTTATGCTCTGTGATACACCTCTCTCAGAAGGTAATACATCTGGAAGTGTTGAGAGCAGTATTGAAACTAAACAACTGAATTGATGGTAACTTGTACAAATGGTCATATTGGATGCTGAGCTTGGATAACATATGTTCTAGTTTATCTGATGGTGAGGATTCTTCCAAACAGGGGAGGATTAAAGTTTGTTCTAGTTGCTGTTAAAGATGATTGATGATTATGAAATTCAGGGGAGGAATTAAGAGTCAGAGATGAATTATAAAGAAGTGCATAAAGTCTATTCATTACAGAGGTGGATTCATTACATAAGAGCTTCACATAAGAAAAACCAACAAAACCAACCAACTCCTAACATCATTAACTACCAACACACAAACCTAAACAAATCTAACACATAACAACTACTCAAGCTTTCCTTTTCCTTTTCCTTGGATATCCGGCATGGTTTTGCTGAGGGCTCCTCTGCTACCCATGACGTCAGACACCTTCTTGCAAGGGAGTGCCAGCACTACTGTTCTTGGTTTTGGAACTTGCTTCTTCTCAGGCTTCTTCTCAGGAACAGGCATCCTTTTCATTGATGATGCGACTTTTTCAAATTCTTTTGTTAATAAGACTGATAGCTTTTGAAGATCATCATCGTCAGACGAGTCAGAAGAGGAGGATGAATCATCCACATAAGGTGGAAGTTCATTTGTTGAAGGTTCTTCAAACGAGGTTATTTCAGCCTTTTTCTTTGAAAGATTGTTTCTTGAAGTTGAAGAATAGTTTGGTGGAAAATAGTTTTTCCAACCTGAACTTCCAGAATCTGAAGAAGAGTCGGATGAAATCTCTATAATGTTTGGTGGAGAAGAATTCATAGTGATTGGAAAGTTAAAGATTTGTGTTGAAGATTTTGTGTTGATATGTGAGTTTTTATAGAGTTAATGAAGGTTTAATGACATTCAATGCGGGGTTGATATGATGAATTAACTCTTGGGTTGGTATAAGGAATTAATTTCTTGATGGAATTAAATTAATTTTGGTAATTTTTGAAGAGTTGACCAAAAAGAGTATGATATGTGAAGATAATTCCCAAAGTGTTTCGAGTTTAAAGATAAGTGTTTGAAAGAATCCACCCCATCAACATAATCAGAAGTTTAATTCAAGAAACTTATTGATTTGCATTGAAATCATAAGTTTAGGGGAGGATTGTTGGGAATTAAACTTAAGCAGTTAGTACGGTTGAAGAATACAAGAATAGTTAGGACTGCTGATGGAAGAACAGTTAGGACTGCTTAAGAGATCAAGGTGAAACCGTGTGAAGATAAATATAGAAAAGATATGGTATATATCTTATTTGTATAGAATGATACGGTTAGATGTTTTACTTGTATAGGACTCTTTGCATTATAAAAAGAGATCCTTAGTTAGGGTTTCAAAGATATCGAATACATCTACCGAACATAGATATCCCTTCATACGAATTATCAAGTGTTCTTCACGTTCATATTGTAATCGTTTGATATATATTGAAGTGATAGTTTGGTTGATATTGTTTGTTCTTATTGTTTTACTTGATCAATCACCAAACACAGACTCATATTCTTCTAAGTACTTGGTAGTAAATTCCGCGTGCTATCAAGTATATACTCAAAGTATCCCCAACACAACGTGTGTGTTTAGATCCGGTCATATATATATATATATATATATATATATATATATTAGCTACAATTTTTTGTAGCTAATTGGCTACGAATTTAAGTTATAAATGTGGGCCCTAGATTCTTTTTGTGGGTCCTTGATTTTTTCTGTGGGTCCCTGATTCATTGTTTGTGTATTTTTAGTAAAGAATTGTAGGCAATTGGCTACAATAATTGTAGCCAACCTATCCCCTATGTGTGTGTGTGTGTAACCCTCCCCTATATATATATATATATATTTATTTATTTATATATATAGTGAGACTTTCTTTTCAGAACCACCTTATCTACGAGAACTGCGAGAACTCATATACACCATTAGATGAGTTTGATCAATGGTCAAAATTGAATGTGCCATTTATGTAAATAACCAAAAGATTAAGTTGGTTGTTGTAATTAGTTTAAATAACCAAAAATGATGGAAGGGTATTTTAGGAATTACAACATTTTCTTTTTTAGTTATATACCGGATTTGGATTTGAAGTTTTCAAAATTACTCTTCATATTTAATATCACATAAACCTAACCGCTTCCTCAACCCCTTTTCCCCACTGCCGCCACTACTCCCATCTCCGATGACTTGTACAAATGACGATGACTAATCCCGTATATGATTTACATCTATCGTTCAAAACTTCAAATACATCATGTTTTGACGGCTCACAAACCTCTCAACAACATAATTCCATGCGATCCCTTTTCATCTTCGATCTGAGATTCAATTTTGTTAAAGGTTTGGATTTTACGTTTTAGATTTTGCGATTTAGTTTATGAACTCGTTATGTTAAATCGTTTATATTAAATTTGGTTCATGTATTTCGTGTTTGTATCTTATTATGTAGTTTTTAAGATTATTTTTTGATTTTTATGTTTTGGTTAACATTATTAAAACAAGTGGTAATGGTCCTCTGGCTCATAAACGTAGCACTCTAGATACGCATATGCTTTGTAACTTCTAAAAAATGCATATTAAAAGTTAATGTCATGATCTCGTCTTTTCATTGTTCGAAACTTGATTGTGTTTTCAAAGATATAAAAAAGTCACTGTTTTGGGTTAATGATTATTTTATTTAATGTATGTTTTTTTCCTATCACATTACGTTGAGGAATCTTGTATTTGCACAATCCAAGCAAACATATTCATGGCTTGAGTGGGTCATCCGTGTATATCATATAACTCTTTTTTTAAGGGTCTCTATCACAATCAAAGTAATTTTTAACACATTTTGATACTGGATAACTTAAAAAAAAAGGTTGTGAAGGGTGCATATGTGTTTTATAGTTTGTAACTTTGTATGAAATATATGGAAAGGTTGTGCATATATGTTATTTTTTATCTTGAGTTTTGTTTTATAAGTAATTTAATCTTGACGATGATTTTTATTAGGCGTGCAAGTATGTTATTAGAAGGCGTGCGCACATGTTCTTTGAAGGCATATGTTCTTTGAAGGCGTGCAAGTATGTTATTGGAAGTACACATATGTTCTTTGAAGGCATGCAAGTATGTTAATGGAAGGCGTGCACACATGTTCTTTGAAGGCGTGCAAGTATGCGTGCAAGTATGTTATTGGAAGGCGTGCACACGTGTTCGAAATTTTTTGATGAGAAACTTCAAATACACATGTTCTGTGCACATATGTTCTTGAAAAGCGTGCATATGCATATTCAAAATGATATATTTGTATTTGAAGTGTATTTCATTTGATATAAAAATTTGTGTATTATATTATGTTCTTGATTGATCATAAATCTAATGGCTACGACTATAACTTTTTATGTTTTTTGGTTTTCATTTTTGAAGTTTATAGAATGTATAGTAGAAACACATATGCAATTGCCTTTTTAAGTACAACTCATTTTAAATTTAAATTATTGTACACTAAAAAAAATCATGTAAGGTTACATTATTCAAAAGAAACATATATGCACCTTCACTTTTTGGAAACATGATAGCTAAAATAACTAAAAAAAAAGAAAAAAAAATCCGAAAATTAAGGGTAAATTAAAAACGGGATTTAATAAAAAAAAAATCAAAAAGAATATAAAAATTGTCTTTTACTATAATACCCTTTTGGATTAAATAATAATATTTAATATTAAAAAAATCTTATTGGTTTAGAGGAGTTCTCGCACTTAACATGGTTCTGAAAATAAAGTCCCCCCTATATATATATATATATATATATATATATATATATATATATATATATATATATAATATAGGATAAACATGACTAGATAAAGCCACATCATCACAAATAAGTCCACGTCATCATCATTAAGTCAACGTCAAAGTCCACGTCATCACATTTAGTCCACCTAAGCATGATTTTAGGCAATTAAAATTCGGATTAATTAAAAAACTGACATTTGCAATAATCGAACCTGAGTTTTTTAATCCAGATACAAATGCTTCAACAAATAGACCAAGCCAGATTTTGTGATTTACAATACAAAATAAGTAAGTCATGCTTAAATAATTGATATTGTTAAGCTATATTTAAGGAATAGATTATGCATAAAAATAAATTATTATTATTATCCATTATTAGAAAAAAAGAGATACGTATATTTTCCACAAGAAAAACCCTAATCGTCACGACTCTCTCCATCAAGAAACTATTGTATGTTTCTAATTTTTTTGATGTTATACCACTACCAATATTATCGACATGGTGGCTACTGTAATTAATCACAAAAGTATTCCAGGTATTTTTTTTAATGATTCACATATTAATTATAATATTAAGCTTAGATGTAACATATTTTCTTTTTGGTTTGTAGAACATACTCATTCATATTACTCTGTAAAACCCAGAATTTCTGAACACGTAAAATACCCTTGATCTCAAATTCATAAAAGACGTTTAAATCATTAAGACATTTCATCCCGAATATAACCTAATGTTTAAACTATATGTTATAATTTAAAATTACTAACATGAAATCCCTAACCTATGAAAAGTAGAAGTCAAAATTTTATAAGAAGCCATCACACAATTTTGTAAGTCCTATAGGACCGAAAATTATTTTAACATTTGTGCATATTAGTTAAAATTGGAAAAATTTTATTTTGATAAGCTACCCCTATTTTTCCTCCCACAATCTTCGGAAATTAACAATCAACCAGCCCATCACCTCCCAAACTTCAGGAAAATCATCCATAAATGAAAACTTTCCCAAATGAGTGACAAGTCAAAGATAATTAAACATGGTACAATATTACTTGAATATATTACTTTACACGTTTGAATTTTGGGAAGAGAATATAATCTCCAATTACGCCTGAAGACCCGGCAGCTTTCTACTTGTCTCTCCTCATTTCGTATATATCTATAAACTAAATACAATCTCTTCTAGTTACACGCCAAAACCCATATTTTATTTAGAAGGCCATACTGTGTCATTTCTATAACATATTATAATCACATGCCCATGTCTTCCTCAATTCTATGCCACACCTGCTCTTGGAATTTCCAACCCTTCTTTTCTCCTTTCAACTGTATACCACAAATAGCAAAACACAATCATAGAAACCCTAAAAATCCATCAAATATTCTCGGCTGCTACTTTTCTTTTTCTTCCATTCATGTTCAATTCACAAGCGACTACTGCTGCTGTTTTTGTCTTCCTGTTCGATCCATAACACAGCAGCAAGGAGTCATTCGTAGGTACTTTGGTGATCAGGTGTTTGTAGCAATGTATGATGGTCGACTGTTCTTGCAGCCTTCATGTTCCGATCATAGCAGGCTATTACTGATCGTATATAATGGTGCCTTTGTTCCTTTCCATCCTAGGTTCGTTGTTCTTGTTCCAGTCTAAGGTATTCCTGATCGTCCTTGTGTATTCTTGATTCGATTCATACAATACGTTTAAGTATATAACATGAAAACCAAATCTAACATGTTTCGATATAATGATAATAAGAATAAAACATATTTGCGCCACATGAAATCATGGAGTTGTGGATTTGATATGTCGAGATAAAACCCTAGGAACATGTAAACTAATCAGATCTGGTATGTGTTAAATGTTGAGATTGTTTGGCTTCGTTAGTTCATATGGAGGTCTCGTTAGTTAGGCTATCAAAGGGCGTGATTGGTTGTGTCATGTGTTGAGAGGGGTCTTGTGTCATAGCTCGCAGCCTTGTTGGCCTAAAAATCCAAATTAAACAAACCCTAACTGATCGTTATAATGTGTAGTTAATGAAACTCTAAAGGTATGAAAACCTAGACGCATGCATAACAAAGGCTGTTTTGGGCTAAGAATTCGTGGGTAAATTTCATATACTTCTTTTGTTCGATCAGGTTGTAAATCGTGGTTAGTATATGTCGTATCGAGGGTTAAACAAGGATTTTAAAAGTGTGAGTTTGTGTCGCATTGAATAGGTATAGAAGTGTGTGTATGCATGGTATGTATGGAAATCTTGTGGGCTGTTTAAACATGCATGAGTGTAACGAATTAGGCTCCTGAAAGTGTGTGATTTTAGGTGTAAAGGGTGGACTACTGACGTGGGTACTTTTAAAGTATTAAACATATAAAAAGAGTGTGTGCTTACCATGTTGTAAAGGAGGTGTGGTTTAGGTTTGGGTACTGTGTAAAGTGGAGTAGGAAAAGTATATGAGATTGATGGGTCTAATCACTGGTCTGGGATTTAATAAGGCGTGTGTGTGCACATGGGGTAGAAAGAGGTAAGATATTAGGTGAATATCTTTATGGTTTATGGTTTATGTGTTTATTAGATGTGAGTCATTAAAGGGGTTCAAAAGGGTTGGGTCGCATAAGGTTCAACATGTGTGATTTTATGTGTTGGTCGTGTCGTGTTTTATGTACAAATAAAAAGAGATGTTGGTCGATATGGTTAGTTTTGGTGTCGTGTTTTATGTACAAATAAAAAGAGATGAACGATGGGTTATAAAATTATCATCTTAATATGAAATTAGCATAAACTTTAAAATAATTTTATTTGACATTTTTAATATCTAATTTTGATAATTTACGTTTTAGACCATAGACTTTATTAAGTTGGTATAATTAACCCTAAACTATCATAACTTGCTAAAATGTACCCTATATCCATAATATACTTAATTATGATTTAACCTAAGTTATAATACTTAAATCTTTCTAAAAGTGGGAACTTACTAAATATGAAAATTTGCTAATTCGGAAAACTTGATAAGAGTAGAAAGTTACAAAAGAATGAAAAGTCGACGAAAAACGAGTAAATATGATTTCAATTGAACTATTAATAATTAGCCGATCATTAATTCGTGTAGATTCCGTGAAGCGGGAGTGATCCTTTATCTCGTGACTTTTCTTTCGTTGTTTGCTTTTGTTTCGAATAAGGTACAGATATTCTGCTCTTTGAATGAGGAGCCTTCGTTATCCTATTTTGATTCGTATTAGGGTTTCCTAAGCCATTGCTATGTTCTCTACACTTTGATATGAACCTTTGATTTCTGAACCTTTGATATGAGCTTTGGATATTTGAACCTTTGGCATATGAACCTTTTGATATGAACCCTGTGTTTGGACTTTAATATTTGGACTATGACTACATGGACATTTGCTTTGATTTGGACTTTGACCTTTGACCCCAGTTTGATACCCGAGCCAAGTTCGTTTCCTAGCCATGAAGGTAACATGGCCGTGTCTGTGATGCACCACTGGCATGACTAGCGTGTAGCCCTAGTGATTTGGTTACACCGTCCCCATTTTGATTATGATATGCATGCACACTATATGATTTGTTATGGCCAATATGATTTGTTCGGGGGGCGAATGGATGCATCCTAGGTTCGTGTCCGTGTTCGTGGACAGTTCGTTTTGATATGGTGACTGGGGATGGGTGCAATCCACTCCTTTCACAAAGTTCGGGAGCTGATCACTCCAACTGGTACATGAGGACACCCCTCATATTATCGGCTTATTTGAGAGGCATCCCCTCTATATGATTATGAAGATATGATATGATATTTGATTTGTTTGGGCTCGTAGTGGATGACTGTCCTAAACTTTTACTCTTTATACCTTTGCTTATATCTCATACATTATGCTATATCTGTTCATTCCCTTTTGTTTTCGTTTCCGTTTGTTATATATATCTGTTCACTGGGCTTTTTAAGCTCAGCCGCGTTTCTTTTCCCGCGGCAGGTTTTAGTTGGAAGCTGGGTAAGAGTGAAGAGACGTTGGACTTAGAAGACCTTGATAGTTATTCTGTAGTAGAAGTCATTAGAAGGATTGCATTTGCAGACTTAGTATTTAGCTTTTGTTTCCTTGTGTATTCAGTATTTCATTTGTAACTTTCGAGAATCTTTGTATTACTATTGAATGTATGCTTTGTTTGATCTGATATGAAGCCATTAATGTGATACTTCTACCCTTGCTGGTTGGGGTGTTACAATCTCCATCAGTTTGTGCAGCACCAGAAACTCAATAAAGCACAAAAATAATCCAGGTATCTTTTCATATTGCGTGTCTCTATCATAATGGATGATGAATATAATATCGATGGTGATTATTACGATGAAGAAAATGTTTACATTGATAACAGTTGAGAGTGATGGCAAGGTCCTGTTTACAGCCATGCACGCCAGATATTGTCATAGCTCTTGATGGGAACTACATGAATGTATCTTCTATTTTTCAGATTTTTGTAGAATATAAGCATGAATGAATACTGGATGTTTGTATACTCGATGCCTGCCACTTATTTAAAGGTAGTTTTCTTTTCCAGACAATTGTTAGTCTATAATAGGAGAAGGTTAAACATTTGTGTAAAAGAAACAGTGGCACACTATTTCTTTTTTTTTTTTTTACATTCGGTTATATGATTGAAAATCAAGTTTTCAACATTCGGATCTGTTGGTTTCACTAATTTTAATAAGGGTTTTTTGATCTTTGGTGCAGCCGACATTCATCCTTTCCCTGTACCCGTGAAAACATAATTCGGTGGAAAGCTTGAGTTGCAAGTAATCAAGATCAGGAACTGTAACAGGTCTGTAATGTTTCCAGTACTAACATGCCATAAATCTCACATTTTTCTGTTATTAACAAAATAACAATTCCACCGTTTGATTGCTACCCAAACACCAAAACTATATTATCTGTCGAACAAATGATCCAATTAGAACTTATTACATAAAACTGCATTTTATCAGTTCTCAGAGTTGGAACTACCATAGGCAAAGTAAATAATAACATAGCCATGTCCATTTACCACCCATTTGTTGTTTAACAACAACTCTTATAATATGCTAATGAGAAATATAAAATTAGAGAGCTTAGATAATCTGTGGGCACATTCAAATCCAACTATTAACCAAGAAGCAATGGACACAATGTGCGCCAATAATCTATTGATAATTTGTTTTGGTAAAACAATGCAATAGTAAAACTAATGTGTAGTTCAATGGCAACATTTATCTATTTCGCCTCCTAGCATTATTTATACTACTGATGCTAAACAAAGAAAACAGACATATCACATATTCAACATCAAGACACATGTAGGAGCAGAGGACGTGGGAGTGAACCTTCTTCATCTTTTTAGAGCAGTTTGAAGAGCAGCTCAAATCACATGGGTTACCAGTCATATGCATGCACACATCAGCACGGCTCCTGGTGGATTAAAAACTCACACTTTTAAGCGAATTGCATTCTTTTAAAACAGAATTTTAAGAGTATCTATATGTTGCTGATGCGTGCGTGTGTCGTTGCGGTTTAGCAGTATTAATGCCTACTCAAGTTTTAAATTTATATTTAGCCGACTTATCAATAACACACACACTTAACGAGCAGTGTACCCGGTCAGTATGAATATTATGGTAAGTAGAGTGTCGATCACTAAGAGTGGAACGTATTATCTAGTTATTCTAATCAGTATTTTAATATCCTAAGTTAGCTATACAACCTAATCTAATGCAAGGGGGTTCAGCCTGAGAGACTGGCACGGTTTGGTTATAATTAAGTAGAAAACTAAACTAATGAGCACGAATCAGCGATTAGCACACACGTACACTGATAGATTCTCGAGACAATAAGAAGATTTGTCCTAATAATTAAGTAGCTTGTCACTTGTTTTATTGCTAGTTTTATATGAAGTGTATATAATTAAACCTTTCTCGTTGGCTCTAATCTTATCGGCGAGTAAACCCTTAATGATTACTTATGTCTATCCTACTTTTCTAGAGTATTGGGCATTTGTGATGCCCACGTCTCGTATACGCTAGAATAGATAAGCGAAGAAGGGGCATGGCGACCCAAGCAAGACTCAGCTAGACACAGAGGTTATCAATGCACTAATAAAAGTCACCAAAGACATCAACATATAAACTTTAATTAATGGGAAAGCAATATTAAGGGGAGTGCATGATCTTCCGTAGTCACATGACACAAGCCCATCAATCCTGATGAATTAAAGTGTACTAAAACAATAAAACAAAACTACTTAATGAATTGAATACATGCAGGACCTTCTTACAGCTCTTGTATATTTGTTTAGGTATGTATTGTGCTGCTTGGTCGTCTGAATTCGGCTCTAGGGTTATTTCTTCACACACTGTCCGCGAGCTAAGAGTCTCTAAAATTCGTCTGGCCTTGGGGTATTTATAGTTTATGTCTGAGGGATCGATGCGGCGCGTAGAGTTGATAGATGCGGCGCAGTGACTTAACTTCGCGTGGGGTCCAAGATTAATATATTTAGGAATATTCGTACACCGTCTTCAGATGCGGCGTAACTTGATCTTTATATGCGGCGCATGTACTTTAGCTGTCTTGGATTGTAACTGGTGAAATCTTGATAGTGATACGCCGTATGTTAGAAGTATATTGCGGCGTATCTGGAGTAGAACGAGCTTGATCTTCTGGATTTCAGTAGGCTTTTGACATCTTGCTTGTTTTGCTCCATAATTAGTCCAAAATTGCCAAGTTTCACATAATGCTTGTTTTTACCTGAGAATTACTAAAGTAAACATTAATGTATCGATTCTCATATATAATATAATAAAACAAGTCAAATAAATAGGATAAATGATGATAATAAAATGTACTTATTTGAGTTCATCAAATATCCCCCCACTTGAACTTTACTTGTCCCCAAGTAAACCTTAGAATTAATCGTATGAAAATGTATCCTAAAAGATGTTAGGATTTATTTTTATATTTAAGCACGTATTCGTTTTGTCATAATCACACAACCAAACACTTAACGAAGTAGAAACCAAAATAATTTTTAATGTAAAACAATTCTAAATCGTTTAGATGCTTAGTTGTGACGAATATTCTATCATTGGCTTGGCAAGTATACGCATCTCCCCCACTAAAGCCAAGGAGAAACAAGTCTAAAGCGGTAAAAAGGGTTTGTTGGTTAAGGGTTGATCATCCTTTTTAATCTCTATCGATCTCACATTCCAGAAAAGGCGACAAAACTACAAATACATGATCGAATCCACGACCACGATACTTGCAATTGCTCAAATCCTTAACTCGAATAGGCTAAAGAAAGGACCAAGTAATCTTTACCAATAATATTATATCAAAAAGGGCGACAAAATCATAAATACATAGCCGAATCCACGACTACGATACTTAAGATTGCTCAAATCCCTAATCTCAATAAATCAAAGGTTTGGATGAAGAATGATATAGGGTATGGATAATATTTGGGATGCAAATTGGTGTAAAATAAAAAATAAACAAAACAGATAAATTAAAGTCCTAAGTGTGGTTAATCACTTTCCCAACCATCCCATGAATAAGACTCATATCATTGAATAACTCACGCTTTAACACTTGAAACACACGCTTTAGGTAGACACGAATTATACTCAACAAGATCTCAATCAAAGAATAACCTTAGTTGGCGTTCCCATAACGGCCAACTCCCATTCAATCCATAAATATAATATACAACAAATAGTGGTGATATCTCCAACTTAATACAAAACTTTACATAAGTTGGTTAAAACAAACCTCCAACTTTTCCTTTTTCTTTTTCTTTTCTATTTTTTTTTTTTTTTTTTTTTTTTTTTTTTTTTTTTTTTTTTTTGACATCAACATATATGTGTAAAATTTCACAACTTTTCTATCACAATTTTTCCGGATAATTTTTCCATACTCTTCATACTTTCAGAAATAACTGTAATAGTGAAAGTAGTAAACACACGAAAAATAAACTAAAAGTTATACAATATTTACTTTCATACCAATTGCATTGTGCAATTTCCCGACCTAACCAAAAATAATGAATTACGCACGCGAACACAGGTAATGTAAGGAAACACACTTTGCCTAAAGCAATTAACCACGGATTTTAATCTACAGGGTAGGCTAAGGTGTAAGGGTGTATCGAAACATTATAACAAAGATGTAAGAAACGAAAGGAATGGCTCTGAGGGTTTTTTTTAGGGGTATCTTACTCTAAAAGTGAGAGTAACAAAGGGTTTATACGGGTGTTAACTAACCAGTGTAGTTAGTTAATATCATATAACATATAAAGGCTATTTGGGTGTAATCCTAGAAATTTACCAATTTAGACAAGTCACTCCAATTATATAGATAATACTTATTATGGTGGTCTCGAATAGTATACAAGCCAAGTTCTAAAGTTTACAAGTCACCAGCACACTAAAGTTTTAATATTTTTGAAAGAATATAGTTATGTGTGTGGCTATGTAATTTAGACTTTAAACAAAAACATGCTAAAAAA
Organism: Artemisia tridentata subsp. tridentata; assembly: GCA_021014915.2. Classification (NCBI taxonomy): domain Eukaryota; kingdom Viridiplantae; phylum Streptophyta; class Magnoliopsida; order Asterales; family Asteraceae; genus Artemisia; species Artemisia tridentata. Next base: position 451,729,479 of record CP139509.1, read on the forward strand.
AATTTAAATTTTGATATATTAAGCGCATTTTAAGCATATTTTGCAAAAGTTTAGGACAAGTAAGTGTTCTAATTCTCCAATCCCCCCACTTAAGTTAAACAACGTCCTCGTTGTTTGTGTCAAAGGTTAAAAACTGGAAAATAAAAGAATTAGAACAGAAAAACTCCCCTGAGATTTTCTCGGTATGATCCTCCATTATTCGTATAAGAGCAAAAATCAACTTTCTTGTGGATTAGAACGTTTAAGCTTCATAGATGATGTATCCACAAGAATGCAGGAATCTATAATACCATTTAGACTTTAACACACCTGAGTTAAGAAGGTTCGAACTTGCATAATACATTAGTAGTTAGTAAAAATAAAACCTAAAAAAAAATTAAACTGTAAATCATCAGGTCAGTCGATACGCCGTATCTTCTGGAAAAAGATACGCCGTATCGAGCCTGGAATAAATATGAATCAAAATAAAAGATGCGTCGTATCCTTAACCAGGGATGCGCCACATTAAATAAACTGACAGAAAGTTTTAATAGTCAAAAGTAAAAATGCAGAAAATGAAATAAGATATGACCAGTGCAGGTGATGCGTCGCATCTTATGATGGAGATGCGCCGCATCTTCTGCAGGTCTGACAGACTCGACACAGAACAGAAAAGTAAAAATTTTTCCATCGGGTTGTCTCCCGGTCAGCACTTGTCTTTATTCCAGAGTCTTCAAGTTAGACTCACGTTCAGCTCCTTATTTTGTTCTATTGATCCCCACATGTCCGTGCACGATGTAGTTGCGAATTACTTCGTCACGAACATATTCCGGCCCCAATTCAAGTACACCTTTGTAGAATCCTTTCATCTTTTGGTACGGATACTCGATCCCTTTCTCAGCGTCATTTTCATCTACAAAAAGAAATGGTGTAAATTTGTAACAAAATTTGTTAGGGGCATGTTTAAACCTTGGGTGAGCACGAGGCATCATGTAAGTGATGACGTTGCTTCCACTTTTAAAGGTGATCTTTCCTTCAAATCTTTTAGCGTTAATTTTGACCTCCTTACAAAATGGTTTCCCAACGATCACGTCACCCATCTCAACATCACGATAAGCATCCATGTTTTCCACCACGGTGAAATCTGTAACAATAGTTAAATTCCCGACAAAAATAGGTACATTCATGAATATTCCAACTACGTTTTTCCCTCTATACTCAATTTTGTTTTTCATTATAGAATTATAGAAATCTTTTGACATTACATTAATTGGTAAAATAGGAAAAAAGTTGGCACTAACCTGTTTAAATCCTATCATGCAAGGAAATTGTAAATTATAAGCACAATCTACATGGATCTTTCTACCATAATCACAGAAACTAGGATATCCTTCAAATTCATCATAATTCTTAGTGTTGATCATATTGATTCTAGGTACATCCATAATTTCTCTTTCTTCAATATCGGGTTCAAAACCCTCCATAAATTGATCATTGATTCCTATTGGTAAATTAAGATCATTTAATTCAATGTAGTCTCCACTATAGGTCTCAAGTGATTCATTATTTACCAAGGTTTCTCCCATAAACCTAGCTTCTAGATCGAGGTCCATACGTTCTCTTAATCCTAGCACATAGACGCCTCTAATTATGCTTTTAGCAGGATTTTGGCACTTATAGACTAGTTTATTATTCCCTACCTTTAATGAGATTTTTCTTTTAAACACATTAATCTTAGCATGGGCGGTAGACAAGAAAGGTCTTCCAAGGATTAAAGGAATCTTAACATCCTCGGGCATATCTAATATAACAAAGTCTACGGGGAAAACAAACTTCTCAATCTTAACTAGCACATTTTCAGCAACCCCTTCAGGTCGTTTTACCGTTTTATCAGCCAATTCAATAAGCAGCTTAGTTGGTGCTAATTTTCCTAGTCCTAGGGTAGTGAATGTCTTAAGGGGCATAACACTAACGCTAGCTCCTAAGTCAGCTAATACATTATTGAAAGATATGTCATTAATTGAACAAGGTAAAGTAAAACTTCCTGGGTCCTTTTCTTTATGAGGCAAGGCACGTAAGTCAGTTGCAGAGCTCTCTTCTTTCATTGTAGCCTTGATCTCCTCTTCAATCTTTGCCTTCTCTTTGAGTAACCTCCTTAAACTGATTGAAGAATTAAAGAAAAATTCGGGCTTTGCAGCATCATTACCATTCATCAATCTTCTAGGAAAAGGTATGTTAGGCGTGACTTCTTCAGTAGTGCATATGGCCTTGACATGATCTCTTGGGTTAGTTTCAGTTGAGCTTGGTAAACTTCTGTATCCCCTTTCTTGAAGAACCTTGCTCATTTGTCCGATTTGTTGTTCCAATGCTTTGATCGAAGCTCCTTGATTTCTTGTTATAGTATCCGTTGAGGCTCGGATTTCTTTGATCATAGCGGTATTCTCTTCATGTCTTTTAGTAGCATCGGCCATAATTTTCTTTAGAGTGTCATCCAAAGTCTGCCTCCTTTCTTGATAAGTGGGATTATAGTTGTTCTTTTGATAGTATCCCGGAGCAGCTTCCCTAAATCTTCCTGAAGGTCGGAATGGTTGTCCAAATTGTGTGTATTATGCTTCTTCAAAAGTCTCACTTTCATTCTTATTAGGGCAATCTTTAGTGTAGTGAGGTCCTTCGCATTTTTCACATCCAACTTGGGCAGCATAAACTTTCTCATCACGCTTCTTCATCTCTCTACTAATTTTATCCAATTGAGATTGAATTGCAGCAAACCCGTCAAAATTAGTGATGCTCTTAGATCTAGTAGAGGTTCCGTCGTGCCATTTTTGAGAGTGATCAGCAGCTTTTTGGATAGCTTTTCTAGCATCGGCTGCACTCATTTGAGGCACAGCTCCCTTAGCATCCGAGATTTCTCTAGTGAGCACATCCAATCCTTGATAGAACAATATTATCTCTTGCATTGGACTTAGATAATGTTGAGGGCATTTCATCAATAAGTCTTTAAATCGTTCCCAAGCTTGATAAAGAGTTTCATCAGTCTCTTGCTTGAAACTGTTGATAGCCTCCATCTTTTTAGGAGTTTTAGCAGGTGGACAATATCTTTTCAGGAATTTGCTCTTCAAATCTTCCCATGTTGTGATTGAACTAGCAGGTTCATTCCTTAGCCACTTATTAGCAGCTCCTTTAAGCAAAATTGGAAAGATTCTTAGCATAAGTTGATCGTCAGAGACTCCTTCGGTAGTAAACAAATCTGCAATCTCGAGGACTTTTTCAACATGTTCATTAGCATCTTCATGTTCTGTTCCACTGAAAGCATTTTCTCTTAGCTCCTTGAGAAACTGACCCTTCAATTCAAACTTTGACTTTTCATCAAACTTTGGTCTAGCAACTCCTGAACTGTAATCAGCACGGGTTTTGTTCATGTATTCCTCCATAGTAGTGTTTTCCGTCATTGTTTCTGTTTCTTCTTCCTCCTTCTCTTCAGAAAAGTAATCAAGCTCGAACGAACTTGAAATTTCAAAGCTTTTTGTGTTGAAAAGCCTTTTAAGCGAATGTAAGGCTCGTTCAGGATCTTCGAAAGGTTTAATCAAGTTCTTAGTTGAACTCCTGGTCATGCACTTCCTGAAATCATCACAAAAGCATCAGTAGGGTATGTTCAAGAAAGTATGATATCAGAAAATTAACAACGAAAACGGAATACGAAAAATAAAAGTTGCTGATATCTGCAAACGATGCGCCGTATCCAGAAAGTTGGATACGCCGTATCTTATTACGTTAAAATTTAATCAGACTTTTATTCCGAAAACAGATACGCCGCTTATAATTTAGAATGCGTCGTATCAAGTTTAAATTATCAAAAATCGATTATATTTATTAAAATTAAATGCGTCGTATTAACAAAAGCTAATGCGCCGTATTTTCGTTACGTTTCAAAATACAAGATTTTTGATTTAGTAGATGCGCCGTATCGATAAAGATCGATGCGTCGCTTCTGTTTAATAATTCGAAAAACTGTTTTTAATTTAAATAGAAAATACGCCGTATCTGTTACTTAAAAACAGATGCGTCGTATGACGTTAGGGTTTAAAAAAATTTCTTATTAAAAATAGAATACGCCGTATCTTGGGGAAAGATGCGTCGTACTCGAATTTATTAAACGCGTTGTATTTTATAAAAATTAAACGCAATACGCCGTATCTGTGAAAACAGATGCGCCGTATTGTTTGTATCAGCACAATACAACGATAGCAGAATACGGAAAAATAGAAAAAGAAAAACAAAATAAAAACAAACAAAAAGAAACAAAAATTACAGAAAACAAAAACACACAAAAACAGAAAATATGCAAATTATACAATGAATGCAATCTATCTAATATATAACAGGGTTAGTGGTTAGAATCTAAAAAAAAAAAAAAACTAAAAAAAAAAAACCTAATTAAAATACTAATCAAATTAACAGATAATAACAATTCACTCCCCGGCAGCGGCGCCAAAAACTTGATGCGCGCGTGTGTCGTTGCGGTTTAGCAGTATTAATGCCTACTCAAGTTTTAAATTTATATTTAGCCGACTTATCAATAACACACACATTTAACGAGCAGTGTACCCGGTCAGTATGAATATAATGGTAAGTAGAGTGTCGATCACTAAGAGTGGAACGTATTATCTAGTTATTCTAATCAATATTTTAATATCCTAAGTTAGCTATACAACCTAATCTAACGCAAGGGGGTTCAGCCTGAGAGACTGGCACGGTTTGGTTATAATTAATTAGAAAACTAAACTAATGAGCACGAATCAACGATTAGCACACACGTACACAGATAGATTCTCGAGACAATAAGAAGACCTGTCCTGATAATTAAGTAGCTTGTCACTTGTTTTATTGCTAGTTTTATATGAAGTGTATATAATTAAACCTTTCTCGTTGGATCTAATCTTATCGGCGAGTAAACCCTTAATGATTACTTATGTCTATCCTACTTTTCTAGAGTATTGGGCATTTGTGATGCCCACGTCTCGTATACGCTAGAATAGATAGGCGAGGAAGGGGCATGGCGACCCAAGCAAGACTCAGCTAGATACAGAGGTTATCAATGCACTAATAAAAGTCACCAAAGACATCAACATATATACTTTAATTAATGGGAAAGCAATATTAAGGGGAGTGCATGATCTTCCGTAGTCACATGACACAAGCCCATCAATCCTGATGAATTAAAGTGTACTAAAACAATAAAACAAAACTACTTAATGAATTGAATACATGCAGGACCTTCTTACAGCTCTTGTATCTTTGTTTAGGTGTGTCTTGTGTTGCTTGGTCGTCTGAATTCGGCTCTAGGGTTATTTCTTCACACACTGTCCGCGAGCTAAGAGTCTCTAAAATTCGTCTGGCCTTGGGGTATTTATAGTTTCTGTCTGAGGGATCGATGCGGCGCATAGAGTTGTTAGATGTGGCGCATTGACTTAACTTCGCGTGGGGTCCAAGATTAATATATTAAGGAATATTCGTACACCGTCTTCAGATGCGGCGTATCTTGATCTTTATATGCGGCGCATGTACTTTAGCTATCTTGGATTGTAACTTGTGAAATCTTGATAGTGATACGCCGTATGTTAGAAGTATATTGCGGCGTATCTGGAGTAGAACGAGCTTGTTCTTCTGGATTTCAGTAGGCTTTTGACATCTTGCTTGTTTTGCTCCATAATTAGTCCAAAATCGCCAAGTTTCACATAATGCTTGTTTTTACCTGAGAATTACTAAAGTAAACATTAATGTATCGATTCTCATATATAATATAATAAAACAAGTCAAATAAATAGGATAAATGATGATAATAAAATGTACTTATTTGAGTTTATCAGTTGCAGATGGGATTTCTGTTTCTGTATGGGTAGTGTGACTGAAAGCATATATGTTCACACTAATATTATTCACAAGCAACTAAACCGTGATTGGTTCCCTGGGTACGAATGACTTGTTATCCCCTTTGTTTTAACTACTAATATGAATGTATACATAATTTCAAATGTACCAAATAAGCACTTGGTGAGTAATGTACAGACAATGGGGTCTACGGTATGAAAATCTCTGTTTAAATATCTTGGTTATTTTCAGTCATAAATAACACTTGCCCAATCGGTTACGAAAATTGCTTCATCACCTAATTCAAACAATCATGGTCATTTTCAGTCACTTGCCCACTGGGTTACGAAAATTGCTTGAAGATCTAATTCAAACAATCATGGTCAATTTTCCTATCCTCTTTGGATTCTATCATTATTTTGATCAACAATGTTATTAAATCGATACCTTTCAGGATTATAATGCACGGCTGTGGGATTTTGAAGTGAGTAACACATTTTTGGCTCATGGTTCATACTCATTCCAGATAGATGCACCATATGATGCACTTCTTTTTGGAGGTAAGTATACATTTTAGTTTAATTATGAAAAACACACTAGATCTTTAGATTTTCATATCACTAATTGGATGTTTCTAAAATTCGTACTGAACCAACATCAATTGTCAGGGTTATATGCCATACAGTAAACTCGTTCACAAATACACTTACTAATAGCAGTATTAAGCTCCATAGCAGTAGTATTAAGTCGACTGTGCAGCAGTACTAAGTTATCAACAACAGTACTAACTCACTCGCATAGCAATACTAATAATTAGGAGCAGTACTAACCTTCCAATCGAACAAGCAGTACTAAAAAGTAACCAACAGTACAAAGAAAGTACGTGGGCAGTACTAAGGTGAACAAGCAGTATCAATGAGAAGCATAGCAGTATTAACCAAGATACAACTGCATGTACACCTCATTCGCTTCCCAATAATCTCAGTCAATGTATTAGGTACTTCACTTTCTTTGCTCGCACGACTTAAAATAGCAGTAGGAGTAGCTCATGGCATGTCTTTTGCGCATCAGAGGAGGTATCTAGCTTAGCTCATGGGCTGTCTTTTGGCTCATGGTTCATACTCATTCCATATAGATACACCATATGCTGCACCGGAATGGTTTCATTACCAAGCATATGTTATATTTGATGTAATTTACGGATCACTTTATCGCAATCGTATGATCAGCTTTAAAAAGTTGAATTTTTTTAGTCATCTTCTCATAATATATGATAACACGTTACATAACTACTTATCAATAGATTTGAAATGACATCCACTTTTTTGAGAACTCATTTACTCCCTGAAGGCTAAATGAAACACCACTTTTGCAGATTCTAGTGTGAAGAGTGAGATATATGCTTTTGGAGTGGTACTTCTGGAATTACTAACAGGGATGAAGGTGTATGATGATAACAGGCCCGAGGGAAAGAAAAATTTGGTGAAATGTACTATTCCATTGCTAATAGAGGAGTATCGTTTGTTAGAGACTTGACATACCACTTTTCTGCATTCTGTGTATCCAATTTATTCGTCACCCATGGTACGTATCTCAAAAAACTTTTTCCAAACCTTCTTTAGGATCTTTCTGATTGAAACTAAATGTTTATTAGAGCAACACACCCTTGATTCTGCTGCTATGGTCACTCATAGCTATCACAAAATAATTGGCAAGCTAGAAGTCTCAAGCTGTAGGCAGGCGAGCTGTGTAAGAGTCAAAATAGGTTCAGGTGAAACTGATTAATGGAGTTTCCAAGCTAACACTTTTAGTCAATGTCTATAAACTTTCCTTTAAATGTATGGGTTAATTATGATTGCAAAATCTAAAATTATCACATTTAATACTCTAGGCTTTTGAATAAACCAATTTAGGAGGTTATCTATGTTCGACTTCTATCCTATTCAACACATTTGACATGCTTTCCTTTTGATCCGTTTATGATAAATGGGTTGCAATTGTGATCCGCGAATTATGTGGGGAGGCTATTTTGTGTTATGCAATGATGTAGCAAAATCATATCAGATAGTTTGGATATGAATTTTATAGAAAAAGTACTCGATAATATAAGTGAGGTACCCCAGCTTATCAATCACAATGTATATTAAACCATGTAATAACATATATGCATTAGTAAGTTTAGTCAAATGACTCACCTGCGTTTTTTTACCAACGCTTTTTATCCCCATAAATACTAAGAATCAGTTGCAGGGAAGCTAAGGGCGATGAGGAATGTGAGCAGCATGGTAACCACCTCCTGTCATGCAGTGGCCACAAGTCAAAAGCCGTTGTATAACAACAAAGTAACCTATAACCAGATACTCTATGCATCACAATTTCACCCACTTGCTTCATGCACCTTTATCAAAAATTCTAAGTTAGATCCATGTTTGATTAACCCTTTCTTAGGTTTCCATTAGGTTTACATTTATATGCACTTGAAGTCTATTTGATTAAATTCCGTGAAATTTTGTTTATATATTTTAAACTTTTTAGCTTCCTTGATTTGGTATAGGTGACTCTAACTTCTCTAGATTCATGGCATAATTCAAGAAGTTGGTCAAATGGATCAGCAGACCGAGCTTCTAAAATAGCTATCAAAAGGAAATTTTATTCAGGATTATGTACGAGGTATTTTAATGCATACTCAAAATGGGTCCTTTCAATCATGTTTATCATACATTTAGTTTGTTTTATTAAGCATGGTATTTATGTTATACTGTACAATAATATGAGTAACATTGAGGAGTTATATTTAAAAGTATGTATTGTCAATGGTTATGCTTAACAGAAGTAATAAAGAAAAAGCTGGATAAAACTAAGGTCAGATTGTGTTATTAATAAAGCACAATAATTGGTTAATGTAAATTACAGGTTGCAACATAGGTACAACCCTTTCTTTCACCATGTACACTTTCCAACAATTTTCTACTACACTTCTTTCGCTATAGTAAAATATGCCAATAATAATTATAAGACATGCCCGCCTGAGGCGGGCTTATATGCCCGAGAGGGCTTATAAGTCATGCTCGCCTAGGTGGGTGGGCCATGACACTAGTGTGTGTATATATATATATATATATATATATATATATATATATATATATATATATATATATATATATATATATATATATATATATATATATATATTGTAGCCAAAAAAGTTCAGTTGCCTTTTTTTTCCTTCTCATTTTTACAGGGAAAACACATATGGTGTTTTTCTCATTTTTAAAGTAGCATAGCATTGGTCGACCGACTTTGAAGTCGGTCACATCCAGTGTGGGATCTTGGTCAAATATCGGTCGAGGGATGAAAAAAACTATCGGTTTAATTTTTGACTGATTGTAAACACACACATATTTTCAAAAATTCTAACCGTTTAATATATAATATAAAAAAAAAAAAAAAAAAACTTTACCACTTTACAACCTTATAAATACCAACCTCAAACACACTTTTAAACACACAATTTCAAACACAATTCAAACAACAATTCAAACACAAAATTATGGCTTGTCGTCTCCCCCATACCGTCGAAAAAATGCAAAAGTATATTAAGCAGTTTGAGCTCGCAAAGGCACTTAAACAACGATTGAGACAACGATACGCGGAGTGCAAAGACATTTCTGCGGAAAGAAAAGCTGTGATTGACCAATTTTTGAGCGATGAAGCCATGATAGACGGCGCCATTAGTGAGACGTTGCGGGGTTGTGTTTCACAGATACAGGCCTAAATCAGCAACAATATCCGTTGAAGTTTTGAGGAAAACAAAATTGCTGGTTCTGTATCACAACAGATGAATCAAGATGGGCAAGGTGCATCAACTTCATCTGATGCACCAAGATTTATTGAGCAACAATAATATCAACCTCAGCTGACTCAATTTGGGTTAGGTTATGAAGAAGAGGCGGTTGATGAGCATGGCTTAACTGCAAGCGATTGTTATTGTAGAGAGCAGGAGTTTAACACTTTGGAACGAGAGTACGAAGAGAGCAGGTTTGCGAACTACTCTACTTACGATGATGGTTATCGCTCAGACAACTCTCAAACTTGGGATCACTTGGATTAATTACGTATCGTAGTTTATGTAATGTTTATTTTATGTTTATGTAATGTTTTAAATCTATGTACTATTTTTATTCCAAGAAGTTTATGCAACGTTTTAATTTCGTACGTTGTGTTTTTAAATTTGAATGTTTACGTTTTTATATTTTTAAATTTGTTGTTTAAAATGCTTGAATTAAAAAAAAAAAAAAAAAAAAAAAAAAAAAAAAAAAAAAAAAAAAACCTCGGTCATCGACTTTGGCAACTTGGTCATGTCTGGTCACCGGAGAGAGAAAGCTGATGTGGCAGGGGATGACCTGGGTCACCACTGTGAGTAGCCTGAGTTCTGGACAAAAAAGGGTGATTAGGTGTGGATTATATTGCCACCCCTAGTATGGATTATACTGGCATGTCTATTGTATGAATATATAAACCGTGTTGAAAAAAATAGATATAATCTGAAGCTACGTGGGTTTTGAGCATGGACTTGGTGATCATTATTTTGGTCCTTGTGCTTTCACGATTCATCACTAAAAATAGTTTTTACATGAGTTTCATGTGTATTTTTGCTAGCTTTGAAATAACCAGGTTTGTCTTCATGTTTTTGATGATCGAGTTTGCAAATTTATCACCACATATCATGAAAATAGTTTTTACATGAGTTTCATGTGTAATTTTATTTGTTAAGTTGATGTTTTTGAAATTCACAATCTCCCATTTCAAAAATTCAAAATGTAAATCTCTTGTTACTCCCGCTCAAACAGATTACTATGTACAGTCTAAGCTAAAAGGTATGTAGTTCTTTTAGTCAACATAAAGGAACACGCAAACCTTTTGGTTCGGTTCCTCTACCTAAAAGGGATACAAAGTTTCCATCTTTTGAAAATGATAAACTAAAAGAGGCTATTAAAAGAACGAAACATATGAGAAAAAGAAAACAAAAACACAATAAGTATTTTAAGATATGAAGGTGTATCAATTCGTAGGTCCAAGCTATAATTCTTTCACCTCAAATAAGGCTTCACTCAAACACGTCTATGAAAAATTGGCATCTCTCAATGGGTTGATGTTAGAGTTTGTGGATATAAATTAATATTTGTATGACCAGTTTCGAACACGAGACTTTGGGATTGCACACATTACGTATGAGTCTCAATGGTTGAATAATTAATATAATGATTTATGATTTAATTATTCATTTCACAAACAAACACTTAATGGTCATTAGTATTTAACGGAGTTTGGTTAACGGTCGTTAAATACTAAGTTAAAGGACTAAATTTGAAATAGAAGGAAAGAAGGATCTAGAACCCCTCCCATGGGCTCTAGATCGGCCGACCTACCCAATGGGGTTAGGGTTTCGGTTGCTTGGAGTAGGGAACAAGTTTGTGAGCCTATAAATACATCCCTTGTATTCTTAGATCACTAATCATAATTCCCTAAGCAAGTCCAACTTCTTTTCTTCTCTCCCTCTTGTGTTTCTTGGCCGATCCATAACTCCTAAACACCTTGGGATTTTCGGTTCATCATAAACACATAAGTGTTTGATTTGCTTGTGAATTAGAACCTAGCTTTTCACATTGAGACGCTAGTAATACGTGTGTACAAGAACGAGGGACAAGCTTACTTTAGCTTGTAGTTATTTTCCCCATTCGATTCATAGGTGGTCGATCCATACTTAAACCCTAACTTAGGGTTTATCTTGTTCTTGGAGATCCGGTTTCTTGTTTTGCTAGAAACCAAAAAGGGACGCATTACTTTTAATTTTAGTTAATTAATTACTTGTATAATAGATCCTATTATCCGCTGCGTGTACTTGATGTTTGGTTTATATGTTTATAGTTTTATGATTCATATTTTCCAGCAGTGGCATCAAGAGCCCGTTTATACTTGTAATTAATTACTAAAAACGCATAAAATTGAATCTAGATGATTAGATACATGCAATAGGTGTTCTAGGGTTTTTGATTTTGCAAACCCTAATTTTTTTTTTAATTATGGGTCGACACCCTTTAATTATTTTTTAGGGTTTTGGTTTTGATAAAAATTGTAGAAACCCTAGGATTGCATGTAAATTTTATGTGGTTAATTAATGAGTACAAGGTGATGTCATTAATTAAATGCGTATAAATATTGACTTGATTATATGTGTTACATGATAATAAGTGCAATATGGGAATCCATGACAAAAACATGCATGTTTTGTCATGGAAAATTGATGCTAATTGTTACATGTTCTACGTGCTATTTTATGCGATTGTTAATTAACTAGGGTTTTAGTAATAAAATTGCACGAATTAAAATTACTAAAAGTTAATTAATTAGGTTTTTAGGGAAGCCCTAAAATTGGGGAGACCCCATATTAATCGCATATTTAATCAATTATGTGTGTTATGTATATGTTAATCATAAGACTTACGCGGCCAAGAAATTGGCGTCTGTGGTCCATTGGGTACAATGAGCTCGAAAACCAATGGGAGTCTTAAGACCAACATATACATATTAATTGATTTTTTAGCATGTTCATTATTTTAGTTGTTTATTTTTCTTAATTGCGCATTTGTTTAAATATGTTGTAGACATAAATTGTAAACAAAAGGGTAATTTTTCTAATAGAAAATAAACTTGACTAAATAATGGTGTAACATTGTTTTAAGCAAGAAAATCATAAGTGTTTAGTTGATTGATGCGACTGTACAAAAGTGGTCGAAAGGCGGACCTAATATTGACAAACTATAAAGTGGGTAAAAGGTTGGTTTCGCATTAAATTGTGGCCTTAAAGAGACTCCATTCTGTCTCTCCGCTCGCCTGTGCGTCAATATTAGACTTACCAAGTACAACCATGAAAACGTACGAAGCATCTTAAGGCAAAGTTGTAAGTTTCTCAACGCCATCAATTAAAACTTTGATGATTTGAGCTTATTAATGTAACGAATGAGTAAACTGTTTTTGAAACATATGATACAAAGATGAATGCATGACATCTTTGTACATATTTTGATTACACACATCAAACTATAAATACCCTTAAAATTTAAGTTATATGCCACCCAACGAAACGGAAACACCTAAGATTAGATGCCCTTCATTACTAGCAGCCAAAGCTGATGTAATGATCAAAGGGATGGTAATCAAAAGGGTAAATTACATGCTTTCATTACTAGCAGCCAAAGCTGATGTGATGAAACTATGGTAATTTATAGTTTCTTAAGTTGGTTAACTTAATTGAGCACTTTCATTACTAGCAGCCAAAGCTGATGTAATGAAACGGCGTCAAGGCATAAAGATTTGGGGATGAAACATGCTTACATTTGCAACTGAGGTTGGCAAAATATGTAAGTCCCATGATTCTAGGAATTGCAATTGGATATTGGCAATTGGGTTCGACCCGTACCTTATTGAGTACTTTCATTGCTAGCAGCCAAAGCTGATGTGATGAAACGACGTCAATTTGGGTCCTAGTTTTCAGTAAAAATTAAATGGTGAATGTAGTTTACCATTGGTGTTTAATTTTCTTGAAAAATTTAATTATCGAAAGTACTAACTTTTGAACTTTTTTCTGTAGAAATGGCCCAACCAGAAAACAACAACATGAGTAACATGACTTCTGCTTTCAAAACTATGATTGAAAGAGAAAAGTTGACTGGGACTAAAAATTTCAATGATTGGTACCGTTCTTTGAGGATTGTTCTTAGAATGGCCAAAAGACTTGATATTCTTAGTGAGCCTCTTCCTACAGCTCCTGCTGGTACTGCATCTAATGCAGACCATGAAGCTTACAACATTGATTATGAGAAGCACAATGATGTGGCTTGTCTCATGTTGTCGGGGATGGATACTCAATTGCAAAAGCAATTTGAGAACTATGGTCCCATGGACATGATCAATGAGCTCAAACGTATGTTTGAGAAACCACCTATGGCAGAGCTATATGATGTATTGGATGCTCTGCAAAAGTGTAAGCAGGAGGCTGGTAAACCAGTGAGTGCCCATGTATTGGAGATGAAAGGATATCTGGACCAATTGGAAGCACTCGGATGTGGTTACGTGCAAGATGTACAAGTTGGCCTCATCAATCGATCCCTGAATGAGGATTTGTTTAGTGAGTTCGTGCGCAACTTCAATATGCATTGCACGGGGAAGACAATAAGTGATTTACATGCAATGCTCATTGACTTTGAGAAGAGACTCTCAAAGAAGGCACCTACACCTGCTGTAATGGCAATAAAAGGTGGTAGGATCACTAAGCCCAACAAACCGCAGCACGCGAACAAGAAGGGCAAAGCTAAAGCTGACAAGGGCAAGCAGATTGTGACCTATCAGCAGAAGCCTAAGAAGCAGAATCCTACTAAGAAGAAGGATCATTCCAAGAAGGATTTGGCTGCTTGTCACCACTGCAACACTCCTGGACATTGGAAGAGGGACTGTCCATTGCTGCTAGAGGAGTGTCGTAAGAATAAAAATGCCAAGGCTGCGAATGGCGCGAGCACTTCAGGTATTTTTATGATTGAATTATTCTCTTTTCCTCGTAAGCAAAATGCCTGGATATATGATACAAGATGTGGTACTCACATTTGTAATACATCGTAGGGGCTTAGAGAAGCAAAGAAACTGAACTATGGGGAATGCTACTTGTACGTGGGCAATGGCATACGTGCAGAAGTTGAAGCCATAGGGACGTTTGATTTAGTTTTACCTTCGGGTTTAATTCTAGTATTGAACAATTGTCATTATGCACTGTCTATTATTAGGGGTGTTGTTTCAGTTTCTTTATTGTTGGATAATGGTTTTGATCACACATTTAATAAAAATGGAATTTCGGTTTCTTTAAATTCTGTTTTTTACTTTAATGCAATTCCAATAAATGGTGTGTTTGAAATTGACATGGAGAACCATGTATCCAATAGAAATAATTCTATGTATAGCATTAGCAATAAGAGAATCAAGTCTAACTTGGATTCGTCTTATCTTTGGCACTGTCGTCTTGCTCATATAGGCAAGAAACGCATGGAAAAGCTGCAACATGATGGGCTTTTGCAAAATATCAATGATGATTCAGTTGATAAATGCGAATCTTGTATATCTGGGAAGATGACAAGGAAACCTTTTTCACATCAAGTGGAAAGGGCAACGGATCTACTTGGATTAATACACACTGATGTGTGTGGTCCACTTAGACATGTGTCAAAACGCGGTGCTAGCTACTTCTTGACCTTCACGGATGACTATAGTCGTTATGGTTATGTTTATTTACTTAAACATAAACATGAAGTCTTTGAGACATTCAAGGTATTTAAAAATGAAGTAGAATTACAACTCGGTAAGAAGATTAAGGCTCTTCGATCCGATAGAGGTGGTGAGTATTTAAGCCAAGAGTTTAAAGATTATTTAGCTGAGTGTGGAATTGTCCAGCAACTCACATCTCCTTATACTCCACAGCAAAATGGTGTATCTGAAAGGAGAAATCGTACATTGCTAGATATGGTACGATCTATGTTTAATCTGACAACTCTTCCCTTATCCTTTTGGGACTATGCCCTTGAAACTGTTGTTCACGTGTTGAATAGGATTCCAACTAAGAAGGTTGATAAGACTCCATATGAAGTATGAACTGGAAAAGCTCCCAACTTTTCTTACTTAACGATCTGGGGTTGTGAGGCATTTGCTAAACGTGACTCACCGGATAAACTCCAACAAAGTTCTGTTAAGTGTATCTTCGTATGATACCCTAAGGAAACTAAGGGTTACTACTTTTACTTCCCACCAGAAAATAAAGTCATCGTGGCTAGGTATGGCGAATTCCTTGAGGATAGTTTCATATCTCAAGAATTCAGTGGGAGAGTATATGATCTTGAAAATGATCAAGAAGATACGTCACCTTCTGAGAACACTAGCACACTTCCTATGGAACCTAAAAGTCTAGGTCCTCCACCTGAAGTTGAAGTGGTACCCATTCGCAGATCTACAAGATCTGTAAAAGCTCCTGAACGTCTATGTTTAAACGTAGAGTGTGAGGAAACTATACTAGGGGATCTTGATGAACCAACTAGTTATAGGGCTGCCATTAATAGTGCTAAGAAGGATAAATGGCAGGTTGCTATGAATGGGGAGATGCAATCTATGAGAGACAATGAAGTCTGGATTGAAGTAGACCTTCCTCCCAATGCTAAGGTAGTTGGGAGTAAGTGGCTCTTCAAAAAGAAAACAGACATGGATGGCAACATACACACCTACAAAGCTCATTTGGTGGCTAAAGGCTTCACCCAAGCATATGGTGTTGACTATGAGGAGATCTTTTCTCCTGTAGCTGACATTAGAGCTATTAGGATTCTTATAGCCATAGCTGCTTACTATGACTATGAGATTTGGCAGATGGATGTCAAAACCGCCTTCTTGAATGGTCGCCTAGATGAAGACATCTATATGGCGCAGCCTGAGGGGTTTGTGAATCCAGATTTTCCTGAGCGTGTATGCAAGCTTCAAAGATCCATTTATGGATTGAAGCAGGCATCGAGGCAATGGAATAAGAAATTTGATGAGGAAATCAAAAAGTTTGGATTTACTCAGAATTTCGATGAGCCATGTGTATACCACAAAGCTAGTGGGAGTAACACTACTTTTCTTGTCCTATATGTCGATGACATATTAATCATGGGAAATCATATACCTAGTCTTAATGAAGTTAAGACTTATCTAAGTAAATGTTTTTCCATGAAGGATTTAGGAGAAGCAGCTTATATCCTTGGAATCAAGATCTACAGAGATAGATCTAAGCGGTTGATTGGATTAAGCCAAAGTGCTTACATTGATAAGATATTGAAGAGATTCAATATGCAAAATTCCAAGAAGGGATATTTGCCAATGCAAGTAGAACATGGCTTAAGTAGAAAACTATGTGCTTCAACACCTGAAGAGGTGGCACATATGAAGAAAGTTCCATATGCTTCGGCAGTAGGATCTATCATGTATGCAGTGAGATGCACAAGGCCAGATGTGGCGTTTGCACAAAATTTGACCAGTCGTTATCAACAGAATCCAGGTAAAGATCACTGGCATGCTGTTAAGAACATTCTTAAGTATTTAAGGAATACAAAAGAAATGTTTCTAGTGTATGGGGGAAATCCAGACGCAGAACTAAATGTTACAGGTTTCTGCGATGCGTCCTTTCAAACTGATAAAGATGATACAAAATCTCAGATGGGTTATGTCTTTGTCATCAATGGAGGAGCTGTAGACTGGAAGAGCAAGAAGCAGAGTACGATAGCTATGTCTGCAACAGAAGCTGAGTATATTGCTGCATCGGAAGCGGCGATGGAAGTTGTTTGGATAAGGAAATTCATTTCGGGTCTTGGAGTGATGCCGTCAATAGAATTACCTATCAATGTGTATTGCGAAAATTCTGCTGCAATCACATTCGCCAATGAACCTGGAGTTATGAAGGGCGCCAGACATTTTCCTAGGAGATATCACTATGTTCGAGAACAAGTCAAAATAGGTGAAATCAATTTTCTCAAAGTTCACACAGATGACAATCTGGCTGATCCTTTTACGAAGGCTTTACCTAAGGAAAAGTTTACTCAACATGCTGATGGTATTGGTCTTCGTTTAGCTAATTGTTTCATGTAAATCTGTGGATTAGTATTTGGATAAGGGATATGTAAACAATGTTATCTTAATGAAATAAAGTTTGGTTAACGTTTATTCTCATTTATAATATTGTATCCTATATTTGCATGTTTAAATCCGTGAATAACTAAGTTATTCTAAATAGTCCGTTGTCGATCAATAATATGGGAGTATTATTGAATTAAGGCAAATGTAAAGGGTTGGTAGAATATACTTAAGTATATTGATGCGTGGGCATGCCAAATTCACATGATATTCAATATTGGATAAATTGAATATAGGACAGATCCCAACCACATGATTATACTTTATGGATCGTCGGTCATTAAGTAAATCATGAATATTTATCCTCAGACTTGAGATACCAGGTAACTGCCGAGGACGTAGCTCATTTTCTGTAAGATAGTCTAACGCTATTCGTAACTGGTAGTTATAAGGGCTATTTTCGGAGGTGATGTGAAATCTGAGGGTTATGCTCGTAGTCAAGAAAGGATTTGTTCCTTCAAATTTGTTTTGAAGTTTAATACTGCTTGGCCACTCGTAGGGTTGACAAGATGTTTGCGTGCGCACGCCCAAAGGCTATCTAGAATACGTTCAGATGATTTGGTAATCTTGATCAATTATGTATAAACGAGAAACTAAAATTGTTAATTATGGAATGACTTAGATCCATATCCATATTAATGCGGTATTAGAAACAAAAGGATAAGTATGATGATAATATCATCACATGGTTTTTCCAGGAAACCATACTCAGGGTCGATCTGGGGGCATTGGGGGTGTTAAGCTAGACTAACCCATGTCATTACTATATTAATGAATATCCAAGTGGGAGCTGTTAGAGTTTGTGGATATAAATTAATATTTGTATGACCAGTTTCGAACACGAGACTTCGGGATTGCACACATTACGTATGAGTCTCAATGTTTGAATAATTAATATAATGATTTATGATTTAATTATTCATTTCACAAACAAACACTTAACGGTCGTTAGTATTTAACGGAGTTTGGTTAACGGTCGTTAAATACTAAGTTAAAGGACTAAATTTGAAATAGAAGGAAAGAAGGATCTAGAACCCCTCCCATGGGCTCTAGATCGGCCGACCCACCCAATGGGGTTAGGGTTTCGGTTGCTTGGAGTAGGGAACAAGTTTGTGAGCCTATAAATACATCCCTTGTATTCTTAGATCACTAATCATAATTCCCTAAGCAAGTCCAACTTCTTTTCTTCTCTCCCTCTTGTGTTTCTTGGCCGATCCATAACTCCCAAACACCTTGGGATTTTCGGTTCATCATAAACACATAAGTGTTTGATTTGCTTGTGAATTAGAACCTAGCTTTTCACATTGAGACGCTAGTAATACGTGTGTACAAGAACGAGGGACAAGCTTACTTTAGCTTGTAGCACTACTACAAAAGAAGCTAGTTAGATCGGTTAGAATGCCATATATAGATCGGTAATCAACCGATCTATCTAAGAGTGATCTTTATGAGTAGATACATATATAGATCGGTTCAAAACCGATCTTTGTAAGCTTACTTAAAGATCAGTTGCTAACTAATAACCGTGATACTGAAATCTTGTAAAACCCCAAAATTACCACAATCCAAAATGACCAAAATACCCTCTAATTTTGAACTTTTAAGAACTTATAAAATACGCTATAAATTAAAACTTGAGTTATGTATCATGTTATGACTCGAAACCATACGATATGAACATATAACCTAAGCATTTCAACCGTTAATAATTGAACGAATAAAAATGAAACGATAATAAGAATTATGATAAAACGAACGATACATAATTAAATATCATCACACGCCTAATTATACCACATCCAAATTTTCATTCGTATGTACAAATGGTGTGACATTATGTTAAATATATTATCATTAAATGGGTCCTCCATCATACCCCATAAATTAAGTAACCATTCACACTATTATTTGCTTACCAAATCTTATACCCATTTTTATTCCATCACATCCCAAGAATTATGTCAATCACATACCACGAGATTGGCTTGTTGCCTAAATTGAAAAGCCTACACACGGTTTGTTTATAACTGATCATGCACACGTTTTATTCTTTAGTTACAAAAATGAACCCTAAAACATAAAACCTATACACCAATCACTGGCGGCTACCCTTTTATTTCATCTCTCCTGTTTGAATCAAAGGCAGTAGAAGGAGACCTTTTTGGTTGCTACGTATTGATCTAGTCGAGGTGTACTAGTATAGAATCGTTGGGGTTCAGTCCTTGCTGGATCGCCTGGCTTTGGTGTTTATTCGAAAGGCTTTAGGTTGGGATTCTTGTGTTTTTTTGTTCCGAGCAACCGACCAAAGGTATCCCCTTAATCGTCTTAATGCTTTTATTAATACGACATAAATAATAATAGCACACGTATAATATGAAAGACCAAACCTTGTGTCGTTAATATGGATATGCAAATGGATATGTGTTCCATGTAAAATCTGGTGTGTGAGTGTGAGTTAGTCGATCTAAATGGGTCGTGTATATGGCTTGGTGTTGTGATTGTGTGTACAAGAATGTATGTGTATATGATAACGAGTCGTAGACGGGGCTGTGAACCTGGAACCTCACGTGTAAAATAATGAAGATTTCATGCATGTTTGTGTGGTACAAAGTAGGTCGAGTGCATGGAACTAGGACTAGTTTTGTTGGATATTTCATGTGTTATAAATAGTGTGGGTGTTGTGTCGTACGGCTGGAAACAAAATGCTATCTTGTGTGTAAAAGGGTCGAGTCAAGATGGTTTCATACAAGGTCGAATATGGGTTAAATATGGGGTCTCATGTGGTTACTGTTATGGGTTCGAATGGAGTGGCTTGTGTTGGTTTTGGAAGATTAAATAAGGTCTAAAAAAAAACAGGTTATACAAACTGATTAAAAAGGGTATGGGGGAGTAGTGACAGGCTGGTTAAAGCTTGGGTTGTTTTAGCTTCGATAGTCCGTGGGTGCGTTTGTTTGATCATTTAAATACTCTCCGCAATCTATTCTAACGGTTGCTTGAAGTGGGTCTCAAGCATGTCGAATTGTAAAAAGCTAGACCAAAACTTTATTAACCAAGTGACGAAATATTATTCATATAACCTAAAAGATATGGAACAAGAATATGTTGTAACAAGACACGTATGAATGAATGATGAGATGTGGCAAATAATATGAATAAGAAATAAGGAAGAGAAATAATAGATGATGTTGGCACAATGGATATATATGGGACGTATGTATATTAGTTTGAGAAGGATAATATATTAGATTATAAGTGAAGAGAGAACCCCCGCTCTTACACTATTTAATTTCATTTTATACGACACACTAAGTCTGATCAGAAAACTACGGATGGCCTTATTCAATGGATATCATTGAAAATATTGATTCAACAAATAAGTAGTAACAATTATATAATAAAATATTGTAAGAGGTAAATAAAATAGTGATCACTTATGTATAAGTAAATTAATAATTAGTATTTAAATTTATGTAGATAATCTGAAGCGGCAGTAAGTTGTGTGTTCGAGTGCGCCTTTTCGAGTACGCTTTGAAATTGCTTTAAGGTACATATATTCTACCCTTTTTTAGTAAGGGTGTTTTCCCTCTCATGACTCATTTATCTTTATTCGTTTTAAGATTCCCTAAGCCATTGCAATGTTCCCCTACACTTTGGTTCATTTGTTTGATTCATTTTGACTTTGATGTTCGATATGACCCTTTTTTCTTTGAGCCTCTATAATGATCCATTTGATATTCGTTCGTTACCTTGTGATATTAGTATTCGAATCACGTGATGCTTCGAAGGTTCATTTGATTTTGGTAACTAGATGTGAAAACCTTTTTAATTATATCATGGAAATGCTTTGAGGAAAAACTTATTTTAAAATGACGTTTATGAAATATGCGATACCACTTTTAATTGGAATTTGGCTAAGCTTTTATGAAAACTACTTTTAAAGACTACTTTTGTGAAAACCGTTATTAAAGATCATTTTTATGAAAATCATTTGATAAAGATTACTTTAAATGAACCATTTGATTTTGAACCTCCGATGATGACTTAGACTATTTGAACCTTTTCTTCGATATTGGGACTTTGACTATTGTTCGATGACTTAGACTATTTGAACCTTTGCTTCGATATTGGGACTTTGACTATTGTTCGATGACTTAGACTATTTGAACCTTTGCTATAGTTCGGACCCTTGACCTTTGAACCTTTGACCTTTGACCCTACAGTTTGATACCCGAGCCAAGTTCGTTTCCTAGCCATGAAGGTAACATGGCCGTGTCATTGATGCACCAATGGCATGACTCCAGTGTGTTCGAGTGATGTTACACACCGTCCCCATATTGTTCGTTGCATGCACATTATATTTATTATGGCCTATATTATTGTTCGGGGGCGTATGGATGCATCCTAGGTTCGTGGACTTAACATGATTTTGATATTATATATTGTTCGGTGACTGATGCTGGGTGCAATCCACGTCTTTCACAAGTTCGGGAGCTAGCTACTCCATTTGAAGAATGAGGACACCCCTCATATTATCTGATTATCTGAGAGGTCTCCCCTCTGTATGATTACGAAGACATGGTTACTATATTTGATTTGTGTTCGGGCTCGTGGTGGATTACTTTCCCTTTTCTTTTCTTACTTTGTACTCTGTGACTATACCTTATGTTATCCCAATGCACTATACTATACATGTTCGTTCGTTTGCTTTCGTTTCCGTTTATTATATATCTGTTCACTGGGCTTTTTAAGCTCAGCCGCATTTCTTTCCCTGCGGCAGGTTTTTAGTTGGAAGCTGGGTTATGAGTGGAGAGAACCTTGGACTTAGAAGACTTTGATAGCTATTTCTGGATTAGAGATGACTAGAAGTTATTGTAATGAGAATTAGTAGTTATTGGAATTTTCATTTGTAACCTCGTATATTTCAGTATTTCATTTGTACCCTGTATTACTGTTGATGTATGCTTTGTTTTGATCTGATATGAAACCATTTTTGCAACATCTTTACCCTTATCGGGTTGGGGTGTTACAGATCTAGTTAATGGCTAGAAAAAGTTGGAATTTTTGTGAAGCGGCAAATAAAAAGTTGGAATTTTGGTGAAGCGGCAGGTGAAAATTTGTATCCCTCTAAAAACTATTTGGAGTTAAATAGATCATTTATTTATTAATAACCGATCTATTTAGTTTCTCATTTTAATCATGTTTATAGCTAGAAGCTAGTTAGATTAGTCATTATCCAAATAACCGATCAATTAATTATATTTTCCTCTATTTTCCCTTTCATAGATCAGTTTTTAACATAACCGATCTATATGAAGTGATCTATCTAACATTTTGTGTAGTAGTGTAGTTATTTTCCCCATTCGATTCATAGGTGGTCGATCCATACTTAAACCCTAACTTAGGGTTTATCTTGTTCTTGGAGATCCGGTTTCTTGTTTTGCTAGAAACTAAAAAGGTACGCATTACTTTTAATTTTAGTTAATTAATTACTTGTATAATAGACCCTATTATCCACTGGGTGTACTTGATGTTTGGTTTATATGTTTATAGTTTTATGATTCATATATTCCAACAGTTGCTGGCATATATTGGGCCTCATTGCTGAATGTTGACGCATGTGTCCGAACGGCCTGTCTTGACCGGCCGTCCGGACGACACATAGCCGTCCGGGCATACCGGAGGGCACACGACTCGTTCGGCCAGTATCACTCTAAGTAGTAGGACAGGTGGCGTTTACCTTTTGACAGATGGCAGCTGCAGACACCGCCGCCGCCGCCCCAGGATTTACGGGATTATGTCGGGGACATGTCTCCTGAAAACCCGGCGCCGCCAATCCAGGTATCGAGGCCGAGTACTATAAATACTCAGCTCATTTACTGCTCTCAACTAACGTTTTTACCCGCATTTACTTCTCACTAGTTGACAGCCCTTTCGGAATACCAAATACTTACTCTCACACCGGAGGTGGGTCCTGGGATAACACCCGGGGCGAGCCTAACGTGTGCTGTTGTGTGCAGATACCCGGAGGACCTCTGATTGCTGACGGGATCAGCACCCAAGCCTCCCGGAAGAACCCTAGCTGAGTTCAACCGGTAGGCCCTCTTTATTTGTCTGAAGTGGTTGCAAGAAATTACTTCAACTGTAACACCCCAACCCGGCAAGGGTAGAAGCATCACATTATGGTGACAAATCAAAGCATACATACATAATCACAGCGGAAGCCAATAAACATAATCATGAAATAAACCAAGTCAACACGACTGGAATTCAATACATAAGTCTCAAATGAAAGGAAGAAATAATCCCAAGGAAATACATAACGAAATAGATCCAATAACGAAGTCTGAAATAAAATGGTAAAACTAGGGTAGGACATCATCTAAGGCAAAAGCTCCTCTAACTCTCATCCCAAGCATAAATCCATCTCCCAGCTAGATACCTGCCGCACACGGAAAAGAAAACGTGCGGCTGAGCTTACAAAGCCCAGTGAACAGATACATAATACAACAAAGATAATGAAGCAGAAACATAATGAAGCACTGGGGAAATATCATAAGGTATAAACAAAGAGAAAATAGAAAGGAAGGATAGGATAGCCATCCACCACGAGCCCATACTCAAAGTCATATCTCAACATCATAATACTCAAAGTCAAGATCTCACAATCAGAGGGGATACCTCTCAGGCAACCAGATAATATGAGGGGTGTCCTCATGTATCAAAAGGGGTGGAGTGATCAGCTCCCATAAATGTGAAAGGCGTGTATAGCACACATGCACCAGTCACCTCAAAGTCATACTCAAAGTCATAGTTAAATCCACTAAACATAACAAATCTAGGATTGCAATCCATACGCCCCCACTCAAAGTCATCTCAAAATCATAATACTCAAAATCATAATGGCCATATCATAATATAAAAGGGGACGGCGTGAGAAATCACTCCCCCACACAGGAGTCATGCCAGTGGTGCATCACAGACATGGCCAGGTTACCTTCCTGGCTAGGAAACAAAAAGGTGGCTCGGGTATCAAACTAAGAGTCAGGTCTCAATGTCATGCAAACGGGTTCATCTCAAAGTCATAAAGCATATCTCAAGGTCATGTCAAAAGTAAATCTCAAAGTCATATGAAAAGGTTCATATCAAAAGGTTCATAGCAAAAGGGTCATAGCAAAGGTTCATAACTCAACATCGAAGCATAGGTGATAAGACACCCTTTCTTAAAAGGGTAGAGTATCCGTACCTTATGTCGAAAGCAAAAGTAGAAAACAAACACAGAAATGGGGAAAGCTCAAAGTCTCTCCTTCTTCACACCTAGAGGAATAGAAGGGGATTACAATCATTCTTAATTAATCATCTTTCCATTTTAAGTAACTTTCCCCTTTTAGTAAGTTTCCACTTTTAGAAAGTTTCCATAATTAGAAGGTTTCCACTTTTAGCAATATTTAGTATATGGCTTAATTTGATTAACATTGGCTGGAAATAAAGTATTTTTATCATATTTACACTTTTGGTCCTTAAGGTTTTCACAATTTACATTTTATACCCTGAACTTCCAAAATTACATTTTAAACCTTCAACCAAGCATAATTACACCTTAAACCCTTGGTTTATCCAATTTACATCATGAGTACTTATTTTAGTGAGTTATACAATCAGACCTCCAATTATTCCATATTTACACATTAGGTCCCTCCAGTTATCAAAATTACATATTCAGTCCTTAAACTTACAATTTCAACTTTTAATTACCAATAGTTACATGTCAAGCCATTAAATTATCAAAATGACACATAATCTCCTGAATATATTCATCTATTTCAAACAGCCCCAAGTTTCTAGAAATTACAAGTTTGGTCCCTCTATTTTAATAAGGTTACATATTAAGTCCTTAAAATTTACATTTAAATCATTAATTAATAATAATTACATAATAGCCCAACAAATATCCAAATTTTCACCTTAGTCCCTGAATATCATTAATAACACAATTCGACCACAACTTTTCAGAAATTACAAGTTTAGTCCTTGTATTTAATTTATTTCCATTTCGAATTAACATTTACAATTTAATTCATTATATCACGAATTTTACACATAGACCCTTTATTTTATAATTTTTACAGATTATACATGATTTATATAACATGACAAAAATAGCCCATGAGTTTTAATATTTACAAAACACACCCTTTCATATTTATTTAGGAATCGGTAATAACAATTTTTAACCAATTAAAACCCTAGCCGACCCCCAATCATTATGCAATCATAACAACATCATTATTGTTCATTTAAGATCAGATCCTCTTAGTTTTAAACCCTAGTTTCCACGCTAAGGTATTTTTGCTCTTATTTTATCTTTTAGCCGATTACACATAATTCACCAAAAATGGTTTTAAGCTTCAATAATTCAAATAAGCATTTTTCTAGTGTTGTTTGATGATCAAAGAGCCCACGAAAATTATCCATTTGCCCAGGAAAAATCGCATGCATGCTTTCTTAATTTAATTCGATTTAGGGTTTCTAAGACACAATAATTATCTATACGAATTTTATACAATGCATGGACCATTTTTATTATTTTTCTCATGATGTATACGATCAATAGAGGCTGGGAAAAATACCAGAGAATTTTTAGAACGAGTGGAAGAGTGTTGCACGATTTATGGCTTCTCGGCTAGAACTTTCGAACCACAAGAATTTACCACAGCTTCAAACGGGACCAATTAACCTTGTACACATTTTTCCCAGATCACACATAATGTAAGAACTCCAGGAAAATTAAGAAACGAATTATTACACGATCGAATGAATTGTTTGGGAAAATAATACCTTTCGAGTGAAATATAAGAAGGAAATCAATAGCTCTTGATTTAGGCTTCTAAAAATCGACTTGCTATTTTTCTAAACTCCTTAGTGATGCAATGAACTCCAGAAAATTGTTCTTGGCTTATGGGAGTGATCGAATGAATTATTGGAGAGGGTTTTGTGATTGTCGGCTAGAATGAAATTAGGTTAAATCAAAGAAAATATTAGGGATCACTATAAAGGGTAAATGGCCGAGTCTTAAGGTGATTAATGGGCAGTAATTTCGGTTCAATTAGCTGGAAATTTTGGTTACCAAGTTTAGGATTTAATTTTGTAATTATCTTGTATCTTTAATTGTATTTTAATTTCTTTAATTATGCAATACTTAACATAATTCGGCCATACCATATTTTGAGTGAAATAATGCACTTTTGGACTTGTAAAAATATTAATAGCATGCTTCATAATTATTTCACTTGATTTGTAGTTCATTTCCAAAGGTTCGGGATGAATTCGGGACTTTATAATGCTTTTATTCATTTATAAATGTTACAGGGGTAATTTGGTAATTTTGCCACTTGTGTAAATGTTGAATGAGATTGTCAAAATTATTTGGGATCATAACATGTGCATTGTCAGAAGTTTGAAATTTATTTGATACATTATAAGCCTTTAATTAAATTTTAAACTAGCAGGGGCATTTTGGTCTTTTTACTCATTTTTGATTTTAGGGTTTTACAACTTCTTCCCCTCTAAAAAGAAAAATTTCGTCCCCGAAATTTGCAAGGAATCAGAATGAAACGAGTCGGAAACAAAATAGAGACATACCAGAATCAGAAAACAAAGTGAGGATAACTAGCTCGAATAGACTCCTCGGTCTCCCAGGTAGCCTCCCGCTCTGGGTGATTCCGCCAAAGAATCTTAACAAAAGGAATGACTTTACGTCTCATAACTCGCTCTTGGCGATCAAGGACAGCTTCCGGCTCCTCCGGAAGAGACATATCGGGCTGAATCTGATCAAGAGGGTAAGACACCACATGCAGAGGATGATAATTGTATCCCCTCAGAAGAGATACATGAAAGACGTCGTGAACATGTGATAACTGCGGAGGAAGAGCCAAACGATATGAAACTTCTCCGATACGATCCAAAATCTCAAACGGTCCAATGAAACGAGGACTGAGCTTGCCCTTAATTCCAAAACGTTTAACTCCTCGAAACGGCGAAACCTTAAGAAATACCCGATCACCAACGTGAAACTCCAAGTCACGCCTATGCTTGTCAGCGTAACTCTTTTGACGAGCTCTAGCTTCCTTTAACTTCTCCCTAGCAACATCTACTTTCTCAGTAGCAATCTGAACTAACTCCGGTCCCTCAATAACGCGTTCACCTACCTCGTTCCAACAAACCGGAGCTCTACATTTCCGACCATATAACATCTCAAATGGAGCCATACGAATACTCGCGTGCCAACTGTTGTTATATGCGAACTCTACCAAACACAAATAATCATCCCAGCTACCAGTCCACTCCAAGGCACATGCCCTCAGCATGTCCTCTAAAGTCTGAATGGTCCGCTCCGACTGACCATCCGTCTGAGGGTGAAAAGCGGTACTGAACTTAAGGCGTGTATCCCATGCCTTATGCAATCCCTTCCAGAAGCGTGACGTAAACCGAGGATCCCTATCTGATATAATGGCCGTAGGCATGCCATGAAGCCTAACGATTTCCTGCTGAAATATGTCCGCCAATTTACTAACACTATAGTCCACACGAATAGGGAGGAAGTGAGCAGACTTGGTTAGTCGATCAACGACCACCCAAATTGCATCATGCTTCCTACGAGTAAGAGGTAAACCAGTCACAAAATCCATGGAAATTTCCTCCCATTTCCACTTCGGAATCTCCAATGGCTGAAGCAACCCGCTAGCTCTCTGATGTTCAATCTTGACCTGCTGGCAAGTCAAACACTTAGACACAAACGAAGCCACATCCTGTTTCATGCCATTCCACCAGAAATGTTGCTTAAGGTCCCGGTACATCTTGGTAGAACCAGGATGTATAGTGAAAGGGGAACTATGAGCCTCCGATAGAACAGCCTCCTTAAGCTCAGGATCGTTGGGAACACAGAGACGATCCTCAAACCACACTACACCAGAATCATCAACTCTAAACTCTGATTGCTTGCCTTCCTCAACATTCTGAACTATAGCCCACAGCTCACCATCCTCTTTCTGAGCTTCCTTAATTCGTAGGATAAGATTGGACTCCACCGTAAGGCTAGCCCAATAACCACCGTGACCACCAACACAAAACTCTACATCAAGAAGCTCTAAATCATGCAAAATACGAGGCTCAAACTCCAAACTCGCAATCATACCGGATTTCCTACTCAGCGCATCCGCAACCACATTCGCCTTACCGGGATGATACTGAATATTAGCATCATAATCTTTCAGAAGCTCCAACCAACGCCTCTGCCTCATATTCAACTCTTTCTGGGTGAAGATGTATTTAAGACTCTTATGATCAGTGAAAATGTCACAAGTCTCCCCATACAAATAATGGCGCCAAATCTTTAGCGCGAAAACCACAGCTGCTAACTCTAGATCATGCGTCGGATAGTTCACCTCATAAGGCTTCAGCTGCCTCGAAGCATAAGCGATAACCTTACCATGCTGCATCAAAACACATCCTAAACCCTTCTTCGATGCATCGCTATAAATCTGAAAACCGCCGGAACCCGATGGAAGAGTTAAGATAGGTGCCGACACTAAACGCTTCTTCAACTCCTCAAAACTACTCTCTCGCTCATCAGTCCAAATAAACTTCTCTCCTTTCCTCATCAACTGTGTTAAAGGCAATGCAAGACGCGAAAAGCCCTCAACAAATCTCCTATAATACCCAGCAAGACCCAGGAAACTCCTCACTTCCGTCACATTCGTAGGTCTTGGCCATTTTGTGATAGCCTCAACCTTTGCCGGATCCATCGTGATGCCGTCTGCAGAAACTATGTGACCCAAGAAAGCCACTCGATCCAACCAAAACTCGCACTTCGAAAATTTCGCATACAATTTCTGCTGTCGAAGAATCTCCAGAACTATACTAAGATGTTGCTCATGCTCCGCCTCGGTTTTAGAGTACACAAGGATATCATCTATGAAGACAATGACGAACTTATCGAGAAATTCATGGAATACCCGGTTCATTAGATCCATAAACACAGCAGGAGCATTGGTCAGACCAAAAGGCATAACCAAGAATTCATAGTGACCGTACCGAGTGCGAAAGGCCGTTTTGGGAACATCCTGCTCCCTCACCCTAAGCTGGTGATATCCAGACCTCAGATCAATTTTAGAGAAATGCCTCGCTCCTTGCAACTGATCGAATAAATCATCTATGCGAGGAAGAGGATAGCGGTTACGAATCGTAATGCGATTAAGCTCTCGATAATCGATGCAAAGACGCATGCTCCCATCTTTCTTCTTAACAAACAACACGGGAGCACCCCAAGGAGATACGCTCGGACGAATGAAACCGTTTTCCAACAGTTCTTGCAATTGCTCCTTTAATTCCTTTAATTCAATCGGTGCCATGCGGTAAGGAGCTTTAGATATGGGTTCAGCACCCGGAACCAGATCAATGCTAAATTCGACTTCCCTGACAGGAGGAATACCAGGAAGTTCATCCGGAAATACATCGGCGAAATCGCGCACAGTACGAATACTATCAATGCTAGGAACATCAACAGAGGTATCTTTAATGGAAGCAAGAAAACCAAGACAGCCATGCGAGATCAAAGTCCGGGCTTTCATAGCCGAAATAATCTTTACAGATTTCAGAGGTTGGGAACCAGAATAAACATAATCAGGATGGTGAAGATCACCAAAGATCACCTTACGAGCATAACAATCAATGGTTGCCTTATGAGCAGCTAACCAGTCCATGCCCAGAATAATATCAAAATCAACCATATCAATGGGAAGAAGGTTCGCAGAACGAACACGATCATCGAAACGGAGAGGGCACTTAACATACTCAACATCAATAATCACATGAGTTTTCATCGGGGTAGCAATAGATATACGATTCATTAATTTTGTGGGTTTAATGTTCATTTTATTTGCAAGTGAAGTGGATATGATAGAATGTGTCGCACCGGTGTCAAATAAAACAAAAACAGTACGATCTCCAATATGCAGAAAACCCGTAATAGTACCTGAGGTGCTAGCAGCCTGATCACGAGTCAAAGAATAAACCCTTCCCGAAGTAGGAGCTGTCCTAGAATCATCTTTAGGTTCACCAGCATTCTTCCTAGGGCAGTCCTTGACTTTGTGCTGATTAGATCCACACCAGAAACAAGCACCAGAAGCTTTGTAACACGGACCTGGATGAGACTTCCCACATGAAGCACATGTAGGAGGAGGAGGAAGAATCTCGTCAGCCTTCTTCTGACCTGACGATCCCGACTGCTGATACTGCTGAGAATCCCTGCGCCTGTTATTACCACCCTGACCCTGACGGTCACCACCATACCGACCATAATCCTGACGACCCTGGTTCCTAGAATCCTGTCGCCTATAATCGCCACCTCGGTCCTGGCGACCCTGCTGATCACGTCCATGGTCCTGACGACCCCGAAAATCCTGTCTCTGGTCCTGACGACCATGACCCCGAAAATCCTGCCTTTGATCCTGCCGACCTCGAGAATCTACCCGGTTACCATCCCTATCACGCTTATTAGACACCCTGTCCGCATGCAACAACTCGATGTTACGCGCGGCATCCTGAACACTAGCCACATCATCAAATGGAGTGTTAACGATCCGGTCTAACACCCATTTCTTAAGGGCCCACTTGAAGTGACGAGCCTGACGAACCGAATCCCCAGTAACCTCTGGCCCCACGAAACTAGCCAGACGTAAGAAACGCTGCATGAAATCTCCAGAAGACTCATGGTCACCCTGACGAATAGACCCGTATTCCCTCTCATACCTCAGCTGCTCTGCCATAGGAATGTACTGCTTATAAAACGCCTCAATAAAATCTGCCCACGAACAAGTCTCAGCAAAATCATCCCCTTTTGCCTGAACAAGAGCAGTCCACCAATTCTGAGCATCACCCTCTAGCTTGAATGTGGCCAAACGAGTTTTAAACTCGTCAGCACATCCCAGAACACGGAACAACTTCTCGACGTGCGTAATCCAATCCTCCGCCTCATGGGGAGTAACAGCGGACCTGAAGGTGAGAGGCTTTAGCTTATTAAACCTCTCGATCCACACGTGGATACCAGCTGGAGGAGCAGCGGGTGGAGCAGTGGGTTGAGCATCACCACCACCACCACCTCCAGAAGGACCAGCCCCATTCCTGATATTATTGGTGACCTCAGTCACCACTCGCGGAAGAGCAGCAGCCACAGCAGCGGCTATCATCTCTTCAAAATTGGGGCCATCCTCCCCATTAGTGTACTGAGTAAAGCGAGTGTTCACCATCTGAATGATCATGAAAAGAGTTAGCAAAACATAAGGGAAAATAGGCACGAATGGAAGACGAAACAGAAACCTATGCCTACCCAAAGCCTCACCAGTCAAAACTTAAAACCTAAGGGTCAAATCCTATGGTCCACATGTTTCACAGGCCAAAGCTTATGTACGACAGGTCGCAACCTGGGCTCTGATACCAAAATTGTAACACCCCAACCCGGCAAGGGTAGAAGCATCACATTATGGTGACAAATCAAAGCATACATACATAATCACAGCGGAAGCCAATAAACATAATCATGAAATAAACCAAGTCAACACGACTGGAATTCAATACATAAGTCTCAAATGAAAGGAAGAAATAATCCCAAGGAAATACATAACGAAATAGATCCAATAACGAAGTCTGAAATAAAATGGTAAAACTAGGGTAGGACATCATCTAAGGCAAAAGCTCCTCTAACTCTCATCCCAAGCATAAATCCATCTCCCAGCTAGATACCTGCCGCACACGGAAAAGAAAACGTGCGGCTGAGCTTACAAAGCCCAGTGAACAGATACATAATACAACAAAGATAATGAAGCAGAAACATAATGAAGCACTGGGGAAATATCATAAGGTATAAACAAAGAGAAAATAGAAAGGAAGGATAGGATAGCCATCCACCACGAGCCCATACTCAAAGTCATATCTCAACATCATAATACTCAAAGTCAAGATCTCACAATCAGAGGGGATACCTCTCAGGCAACCAGATAATATGAGGGGTGTCCTCATGTATCAAAAGGGGTGGAGTGATCAGCTCCCATAAATGTGAAAGGCGTGTATAGCACACATGCACCAGTCACCTCAAAGTCATACTCAAAGTCATAGTTAAATCCACTAAACATAACAAATCTAGGATTGCAATCCATACGCCCCCACTCAAAGTCATCTCAAAATCATAATACTCAAAATCATAATGGCCATATCATAATATAAAAGGGGACGGCGTGAGAAATCACTCCCCCACACAGGAGTCATGCCAGTGGTGCATCACAGACATGGCCAGGTTACCTTCCTGGCTAGGAAACAAAAAGGTGGCTCGGGTATCAAACTAAGAGTCAGGTCTCAATGTCATGCAAACGGGTTCATCTCAAAGTCATAAAGCATATCTCAAGGTCATGTCAAAAGTAAATCTCAAAGTCATATGAAAAGGTTCATATCAAAAGGTTCATAGCAAAAGGGTCATAGCAAAGGTTCATAACTCAACATCGAAGCATAGGTGATAAGACACCCTTTCTTAAAAGGGTAGAGTATCCGTACCTTATGTCGAAAGCAAAAGTAGAAAACAAACACAGAAATGGGGAAAGCTCAAAGTCTCTCCTTCTTCACACCTAGAGGAATAGAAGGGGATTACAATCATTCTTAATTAATCATCTTTCCATTTTAAGTAACTTTCCCCTTTTAGTAAGTTTCCACTTTTAGAAAGTTTCCATAATTAGAAGGTTTCCACTTTTAGCAATATTTAGTATATGGCTTAATTTGATTAACATTGGCTGGAAATAAAGTATTTTTATCATATTTACACTTTTGGTCCTTAAGGTTTTCACAATTTACATTTTATACCCCTGAACTTCCAAAATTACATTTTAAACCTTCAACCAAGCATAATTACACCTTAAACCCTTGGTTTATCCAATTTACATCATGAGTACTTATTTTAGTGAGTTATACAATCAGACCTCCAATTATTCCATATTTACACATTAGGTCCCTCCAGTTATCAAAATTACATATTCAGTCCTTAAACTTACAATTTCAACTTTTAATTACCAATAGTTACATGTCAAGCCATTAAATTATCAAAATGACACATAATCTCCTGAATATATTCATCTATTTCAAACAGCCCCAAGTTTCTAGAAATTACAAGTTTGGTCCCTCTATTTTAATAAGGTTACATATTAAGTCCTTAAAATTTACATTTAAATCATTAATTAATAATAATTACATAATAGCCCAACAAATATCCAAATTTTCACCTTAGTCCCTGAATATCATTAATAACACAATTCGACCACAACTTTTCAGAAATTACAAGTTTAGTCCTTGTATTTAATTTATTTCCATTTCGAATTAACATTTACAATTTAATTCATTATATCACGAATTTTACACATAGACCCTTTATTTTATAATTTTTACAGATTATACATGATTTATATAACATGACAAAAATAGCCCATGAGTTTTAATATTTACAAAACACACCCTTTCATATTTATTTAGGAATCGGTAATAACAATTTTTAACCAATTAAAACCCTAGCCGACCCCCAATCATTATGCAATCATAACAACATCATTATTGTTCATTTAAGATCAGATCCTCTTAGTTTTAAACCCTAGTTTCCACGCTAAGGTATTTTTGCTCTTATTTTATCTTTTAGCCGATTACACATAATTCACCAAAAATGGTTTTAAGCTTCAATAATTCAAATAAGCATTTTTCTAGTGTTGTTTGATGATCAAAGAGCCCACGAAAATTATCCATTTGCCCAGGAAAAATCGCATGCATGCTTTCTTAATTTAATTCGATTTAGGGTTTCTAAGACACAATAATTATCATACGAATTTTATACAATGCATGGACCATTTTTATTATTTTTCTCATGATGTATACGATCAATAGAGGCTGGGAAAAATACCAGAGAATTTTTAGAACGAGTGGAAGAGTGTTGCACGATTTATGGCTTCTCGGCTAGAACTTTCGAACCACAAGAATTTACCACAGCTTCAAACGGGACCAATTAACCTTGTACACATTTTTCCCAGATCACACATAATGTAAGAACTCCAGGAAAATTAAGAAACGAATTATTACACGATCGAATGAATTGTTTGGGAAAATAATACCTTTCGAGTGAAATATAAGAAGGAAATCAATAGCTCTTGATTTAGGCTTCTAAAAATCGACTTGCTATTTTTCTAAACTCCTTAGTGATGCAATGAACTCCAGAAAATTGTTCTTGGCTTATGGGAGTGATCGAATGAATTATTGGAGAGGGTTTTGTGATTGTCGGCTAGAATGAAATTAGGTTAAATCAAAGAAAATATTAGGGATCACTATAAAGGGTAAATGGCCGAGTCTTAAGGTGATTAATGGGCAGTAATTTCGGTTCAATTAGCTGGAAATTTTGGTTACCAAGTTTAGGATTTAATTTTGTAATTATCTTGTATCTTTAATTGTATTTTAATTTCTTTAATTATGCAATACTTAACATAATTCGGCCATACCATATTTTGAGTGAAATAATGCACTTTTGGACTTGTAAAAATATTAATAGCATGCTTCATAATTATTTCACTTGATTTGTAGTTCATTTCCAAAGGTTCGGGATGAATTCGGGACTTTATAATGCTTTTATTCATTTATAAATGTTACAGGGGTAATTTGGTAATTTTGCCACTTGTGTAAATGTTGAATGAGATTGTCAAAATTATTTGGGATCATAACATGTGCATTGTCAGAAGTTTGAACTTTATTTGATACATTATAAGCCTTTAATTAAATTTTAAACTAGCAGGGGCATTTTGGTCTTTTTACTCATTTTTGATTTTAGGGTTTTACATCAACAAATTGGCGCCATCCGTGGGACCTTCCGCTCGATCTACCCGAGATTTGGAATGACAGGTCCTACACCAACGTTCGGAATGACAGGTCCTACGCCAACGTTCGAGATGACGGGTACTACACCCCTCTTCACCCCTGTCCGGAACGCGGGAGGAGCCGGAGGATCCGGAGGAGACCAAGATCCTCCAGATGCCCAAACCCTAATCACAGGTCATCTTTCGGCCTTGAAAGAGTTGTTCAAACAACCAGGAAATCGCAACCTGGTGAGCCCCAGGATGCTGAGGCTCGACGACGGGTATGAAAATTCGGAGGAAGAAGATGTTGGAGGGTCACCCTACGGAAAGGGGAAAAAGGCGGATGATGATTTGAGCAAACCATTCAAGGAAATGATCAAGTGCCCGTTCACGAAAAGGATCATAGAGTTCTCATCTCCCAAGCACAAGATACCGACGAACCTGAAACTGTACCAGGGAACCACCGATCCAGATGACCACATCAATCGTTTCACCGGAGCAGGAAATCATGAAGAGTGGCCCATGCCCGTATGGTGTCGAATGTTCCAACAAACCCTGGACGGGAAAGCTAGGGGATGGTTTGATAAACTCCCGACCGGAAGCATTGATAGTTGGGACGAGCTTCAGAAGAGGTTCTTGAACAGGTTTAGTATGTTAAGAATAAGCACCAAGGACCTTACAGAGATCAATAAAATTCACCGAAAGGCGAACGAAAGCCTTCCGGACTTTAAGGAAAGATGGATATGCGAGGCCAACCACTTCCCGGACGCCCCAGAAATCATGCAAATCGGATCGTTTCTGAATGGCCACCACTGCCCGGAGTTAGCCAAGAAATTCTCGGATAAGATTCCTAAGACCGTCGACGAGATGTTGGAAAGGATCGATGATTTTGTTCGTTCCGAGGAGGCCTTCCGGACAACAGAACTGCCGAAAGGAGAGAGAATGGAGTCTCGGCCTAACCCGTACCACAACTATGCACCTTATGTCGCTCCAAGGTACGGTAACGCTGGGAGGACCGACCCTCGCCGAACTGATGTCCGCCGAAATGAGACGAGGCCGATAGACTTGGACACCCTTACGAAGACACCGAAGGAAATATTGGCAACGGAACACCAGCTGAGGTTACCGCAGCCTCCTCCAACAAAGGGAAAACCACAAAAGGATTGTGAGGACAGGTATTGCGACTATCATGGGGAGAAAGGACATTTCACTGACGACTGCTGGCAACTCAGGGAGGAGTTAAGAACTGCATTGAGTACAGGGAAGCTGGACCATTTGGTGAAAGACCTCAGGAAAGGAAGGAAAACTAACCAAGGAAGTAACAACCAAGGGAATAAAGGGAAAATAATCAACATGATCCGAAGCTTTAAGACCTCTCGGAAAACGGAAGAAACAGAGATAGAAGAATGGATGAACGTTCCGGTAAGTTTCCTGGCCATTCTTCCAGAGAAGATGTCAGACGAACCGCTGGTAATTGAAATTGAAGCTGGGGGGAGGAAAATACGTGAGGTCTACGTCGACCCTGGTGCCTCGATGGAAATAATGTATGGGCGCCAATTCGAGTGTCTGGATCCGGCGGTCAGGGCACGATTGAAGGAGGTTGACACAACCTTGATGGGATTCACGGGAAAACCCGTTAGACCACGAGGGGTGATAGACCTGGAAGTCTGCTTTGGAAATCAGGATTTGTCCCGAAAAATCAGCTTGGAATTTGTCGTGATCGATTCGCCTTCCCCCTACAATGCCATACTGGGACGCATCGGTTTAAAGAAGTTGCGGGCCGTACCTTCAACTATCCATTCGATGGTCAAATTTCCCACACCGGGCGGCATAGCCACATTGGTCACTCGGACAAAAGTGCGAAGGCATCACGGTACCAGGGAGGAACCTGCTGCAAGAGTAAGAGAAATCGGGGAAAGAGCTCATTCGCCGAAGGGAAAGCAAGGGGACGTACCGCATGAGCAAAGGGAGGAACCCATCGTCGGAAAAAAGAAGGGAGAGAAAGGCGAACCAGCATTGTGATCAAGAAAGCCCCGACAGACCTACCAAGGTACGAGTAACGGCTCAGGTAATCATCAATACGAAATAACCACTGGAATACCTTACTATTTTATTCTACCCTGTGATTATGTGCAAACTAATGGAAGGAACGCAAATACCTTCGTAACTTAAGACAGGTAATCTCGCATGTCGGGGAAGCAAAACCTATGGGAACACCATTCGCCAGAGGTACGAGCCCCTCAAAAGGTTGGAAACTTGCCGAATGAGAACACACAAGTCGAGTAGGGAGGGGCAGGAAAGCGCCGTGAGCATGACGGACGACTAATTGTAAAAGGAGAAAATGTCCATATAAATAGTGTTTATTGTACCTTATGTAACGCCCGAAAGGGTTTGATGTTAACTGTTCTAATGAAATACAGTTCCCCCACCGTTGAAGGGGGCAATTTTCCCACAATACCTCCTTGAAATGCTTGTGACTTCCCAAAAAGACCCGACATTGACTATTTTTAATATTAAATGCAGTTATCCCACCGTTGGAGGGAATTGTCCCACCGTTGGAAGAAGCTACCCCACCACTGGAGGGAGGCAATATTTCTGAGGAACATCTCAAGGATACTTGACATGCTGGACATAATTAGAAAGTGGCCCCCCCGAGAGGTTCACGCCCTCCGGGGAGTGTGTGGTCAATGTCCAAAGATGGTTGATACCCAGGAAGGGGTTGCCATAATCCTGGCGGAAAGGCGGAACCACCTGTAATATATCGAACATAATTAGAGAGTGGTCCCTCCAAGAGGTTCGTGCCCGCCGGTGATTAGTGATCAATGTTCAATGTTTCCTGGACATAATTAGAAAGTGGCCCCCCCCGAGAGGTTCACGCCCTCCGGGGAGTGTGTGGTCAATGTCCAAAGATGGTTGATACCCAGGAAGGGGTTGCCATAATCCTGGCGGAAAGGCTGAACCACTTGTAATATCTCGAACATAATTAGAGAGTGGTCCCTCCGAGAGGTTCGTGCCCTCCGGAGATTAGTGATCAATGTTCATTGTTTTCTGAACATAATTAGAAAGTGGCCCCTCCGTGAGGTTCGCGCCCTCCGGAGATTTTGTGGTCAATGTTCAAAGATGGTTTGATACCCAGAAAGGGGTTGCCATGATCCCTGCGGAAAGGTTGAATCATTTGTCGTACTTGGAACGTAAGTGAAAAGTGATCCCTCCGAGAGGCTGGCCACCTCCGGAGATTCTTGTGGTCAATGTTCAAAGGGGTACCATACAACCACTCAAAAATGTATAGACTTGTACTTCTGGAGCTATGCAAATAGTAAAGGTAATAACAAACAAGTGCTATACGTTCGTAATCAAAAGAGTATTGCTCCAATGTAAATATGTACTTCCGAAGCTATGCGAGTAGCGAGGATAACAACAAACAAGTGGTACAATTCATAACCCTGGCAAATGCCGAACTACAACAATTGTTAGGCATACGTCGGGGGTCGAAAACAGATGAAGGAAAAAATGAAGGGATGACCCGTAAGAAAGCTAAAGTCGGACGAGCAAACCGAAACAGTGCCACATTCAAAGATCCAAGCTATCCCATTCCACTCCACACATGCAGTACCATACATAATATAAAAAAAAAATGAAATGATGAAGGAAGAAAGGGGGAAGTAGGATAGGGCAACCATTAAATAATCGCAAGTTCACAAAATCTGATAGGTTCGTTCAAATGCCCGAAAGAGCACCTCCTCATGCCAACCGAAATATAAAATCCGAAAGGGCAAGGCAACACTGAGACCAATAAACCAAAAAGAGAAAATCACTCCAGAAACAAGCAAAAGTAATAGCACGAAACATGAAACATGGCACGTACGGATTACAGAACAGTCATAGATATATACAAACGAATAAGAAATATGAATTATTTGTCATAAATTATTACAGTCATCTGGATATAAAAAAAATATATGTTCTTGGCTCGAAGGCCTTACAACACCAAGTTAAACCAAATTGCTTAAGCATTCAGAGAGCCGACTCACCCCTCCCAACAGTTGAACCCTCGACATTAGCAACCCCGGTCTCAGGAGCCTCGAAAGATGATCCCTCGGCGGCACTGGCAGTTAGACTCTTGGGAGAAGAAGCTGGATCAGGATCGGGGAAGATTTGCAGGATTTCATCAAGAGACTTAAGGTAGGAGCTACTGATCTTCTTGATATATGGATACTCTGCGGTAAACAACCCGTCATACAACGGGTTGAGCTTCTTCGCGGCATCCGCATCCAGGTCTTCCGTCTTGGCCAAAATGGCGGCCACCTCCTCCGGCTTGCGACCCACAATCACGCCCTCCATGAAACCAGATTGCGAGGACAAGCTGAAAGGTCCTGCCAAGTGCTCCTTGTACTCATAGCTGCCCAATAGACGACGAACGACCTCCGGGATGACCTCCTTGACAACCCTGAACCTATCCCCTTCAGTACGGCCCACCCGGGCAATAAGATCCTTCTTTTGCTCCCGAAGGGTCAAGTTGTCCTTCACCTCCCCATTCAGATTAACCTTAGCTTTTTCCAAATTAGATTCTAAGGCACTGATCCGTTCCGCCGCGGCCAACCTCTCGTCCTCCACCAACTTCTCCAGTTCCTTCACCTGTCCCATCAGTTCCGACTCCCTCACCATGCAAGTAAAATGCTCAACCCTCAGCTGTTTAAGCTCACCCCCGTTCTTTCCGAGGTTTCCGCAGTTTTGGTGAGCATGATAGAGCTCATTGTGATCATGAAGAAGGCCCTCAAACCGAAGCAACAAGTTTGACTGGGCAGCGGCCCCCATACCCACAAGTTTCCAGGCCCTTTGAGCAGCCTCGGCATCCCCCAAACCTTCCAAAAATGACTCTTCTTTCGGAGTCGGTAGGTTCAGCATCAAGTCCCGACAGACCTCCCAGCTGTCCAAGCGGTCATCCTTGCGCACTTTCCACATCGGCACATGCAAAGATGCCTAGTCATCTTCATCAGTTACTTTGTCCTTTCCGCGATCAGAAGCAGCAGCGGAAGAACCCCCTGCATTTTTCATAAGAGAGAATAATAAAGTTAAGTAACAACTATTATCGGAGCAAAGGCAAGGGACAGGGATTAACACCTCCTGATAGAAAAAAAAAAGAAGAACTTGCCAGCACCGGTGGTCTCAGCCGCGAAGCCCCCGCCGATACCTCCTGGGATATCCGGCTGTTTTCCTCCGGCCGAAGCTTTGGGCCCCTCCGGCTGTTTTCTTCCGGCCGAAGCATTGGGCCCTGTTGGGAATAAAATGATCAAAGTCAAAGAGCCTGCCAAAGATGTGAAGAGCCTGCTAGTTGATTTTGAAGAGTATGAAGATGTTCTACCAGTACCTTCTGGGTAGAAGGTACTGCTAGTTGATGAAGAGCCTGCCAAGCTTATGTCAAGTCTATTAGATATTTTGTAATAGATATTTAGTTGAATTATTAGTCTTTGTATATTGTTATACGTTATGTAGAAGTGATTTAGTCCTCTGTGGTTCACAGAAGAATATGGCAGAGTTGTACATTGGTAGTTGTATTTAATTGTAGGCGCCAATATAGTCAAAGTATAGTTTTATATTAAACCACTTGACAAACTTGTAATAAGATATCCTTATCTTATAAAAGGATATCTTAGTCACCACTTCATACATGCATCTTGACTAACCAATAACCAAAAACGAACTATCTCTCAAGTAACCTAGTTACTTAAATTCACAAATCATTTTTTACAATCTTAGATTCAAGATTACTTTGTAATCCCGGTGATATTTAGATCATCCGTATTATTTCATCAATAATATTGAATCGTTTTGTGTTAACCAAAGTTGTGTTCTTTGTTCATTGCATTCACACGTTTACTCAAACTCACCACCTTGTGTTTTTTTAAGTGTGTTGTAGTAGATTCCGCATGCTAAACACATTCAATACATAAATATCTCAAACAATAAGAACAAACCCGTTCCACAAGTGGTATCAGAGCTAGGCTTGATATTTACTAGTTTAAAAAGAACAATGGATGTTGAACATATTCAAACAAATGTTGCAGCTAAACTTCCATTACTTAAGCAAAATGAGTTTGAAATGTGGAGACTAAGGGTTGAACAATACTTTCAAGTGCAGGACTATGCACTTTGGGAGATCATTGAACAAGGCAATTCATTTAAACCCCAAATCACCACTACAACAGTAAATGATGCTCTTGTAACAAGAATACAAGACCAACCATCAAATGCAGATGGAAAAGTTCAGAAGAGAAATGATCTAAAGGCAAGGAGTATGTTACTGATGACTATTCCAAATGATCAGCTTCTGATCTTCAACAAATACAAAGATGCCAAAACCCTTTTTGAAGCTATTGTGGCTAGGTTTGGTGGTAATGATGCTACCAAGAAAACACAGAAAACACTTCTCAAACAACAATTTGAGAACTTTACAGCCACAACCAATGAGTCTTTGGACAGTATGTTCAATAGACTTCAGAAGCTTGCAAGTCAGTTAGCCATCCATGAAGTGATGATAACTCAAGAAGACCTGAACTCTAAATTTCTTAGGAGTTTACCTTTAGAATGGTCTATGCATGTCATTATCTGGAAGAACAAGCCAGATATTGACCAGATAAGTCTCAATGATCTCTACAACAATTTAAAAATTGTAGAACATGAAGTAAAGAAGACTACTGGGTCAAGTTCAGGAAATATGGCTTTTGTTTCATCCCCAAGCATCTCAAAGGTTGATAATGAAGAAAAAGGTGGCAGAGAAGAAGGTACTGCCAGTACAACCTTTGGTACTGCTAGTACTTCTAGTAGTACCAAATCCATTTTAGATGAAACAATTGGGTGTGCTTTTCTTACATCTCAACATAATGGGTCCGTATTAACATTTGAAGACCTTCAAGAGATTCATCCTGATGATCTTGAAGTGATGGACATAAAGTGGCAACTTTCACTTTTAAGCATTAGAGCTAAGAAGTTGTTGATGAGGACTGGCAAGAAGATAATGATAAATGGAAATGAGCCTGCTGGCTATGATAAGTCAAAAGTGGAGTGTTACAACTGCCACATGATGGGTCACTACTCTAGAGAGTGTAGAAGACCTAAGAAGCAGGATGACAAGGGTAGAGGGTTTGACAACAGGAATAAAGGAAGCTTTGAGAAGAGAGGAAGCTTTGAAAGCAAGAGTAAGGTTGTTGAAGTTGCTGAGCCAAAAGCAATGGTTGCTATAGATGGCATGGGTTTTGATTGGAGTTTCATGGGTGAAGATGAGTCAACTTCTGATGAATTGGCTTTGATGGCATTCTCCACCCCTGAGGTACAAACTATCAAATGTTCTAATAATTGTGAATTTCTTAAAGAATTAGAAATTATAAGAAAATCTTATGATACAGAAGTATTAGAACACAGAAAAACCCAACAAACATTATTTAACCATTAGTGTGGTATGGCCAAACTAGAAAAACAAATCATTCACTATAGAGAAAATGAACTCACATTTTCTGATACTAAAGCTGCTCTTAAAAGACAAATATTTTTGAAAGATTCAGAAATAGAAATGGTAAGGACTGAGTGCACTAAAGTAACATTGGCTAGAGATAATATTCAACTGACTGTTACTAAATTAGAAAATGCTTCTGAATGTACAAGGAGCATAGTAGAGAATCAGATGAATAAGAAAATAAAATCAGGGATAGGATACAATGAATGTCCACCTCCTTATAGAGGAATTCCTTGTCCTCCAGGATCAGATCTTGCTGAATCAGGTGTGCATGAAGTCATTAACAAACCATTGGCTAAACCTGTAGTGATAAGTGAACCTTCTGAGAGTATTAAGAATACCCCACTCTCCAAGGTGCTCACTGATAAAAGACCAGATGTCCTAATTATTGAAGATTGGGTATCTGATGATGATGAAGATAAGACTATTCCTATTAAAGGAATCAAAGTAGGACCATCCAGTCCTAAGAAAGTAGAAGTTAAAGCTAAGGCTAAAGCTGTTTTGAAAACAGTTGAAAGTTGTAAAAATTGTAATAACAAACCTAGGGGAAGCCAAAGAAATTGGAACAACCTTAAGTCACAACAACTAGGTGATGACTTTGTTATGTTCAATAAGGCTTGTTATTATTGTGGTAGCTTTAATCATCTTCATGCTTATTATAATAAATGGGTTTC
The DNA here is from genome assembly GCA_021014915.2 of Artemisia tridentata subsp. tridentata. NCBI lineage: Eukaryota > Viridiplantae > Streptophyta > Magnoliopsida > Asterales > Asteraceae > Artemisia > Artemisia tridentata. The sequence goes on from CP139509.1 coordinate 451,773,191, forward strand.
TGGGAGTAAATCAAAGTCTAAAACAAATGTTACTCACCCCAGAAAAAGTTTTGTTAAGTCTAACACCACAAATGTTAAACATACTGTTAGACAAAATAAGCCTGTTATTGCAAAACCAACTGATAAGGGTACAAGAAACACTTTCAAATGTGTACCAAAAGTTGTGAATAGTCCTATTCAAAAGAAATCTGTGGTCAAAACACAAATTTGGAAACCAAAAACCAAAGGTCCTGCTAGACCAAATGGTACTGCCAAGATTGGTATTACCAAAATTGGTACTGATAGACCAAAGACCACACAATGGATTAAAAGGGAAAGTGCTGTTAAGTCCTCAGCATGTTGGATTTGGAAACTAATCCAATCAAAAGGTGCATCAACAATCCTAAAAAGGTTTGATTTCATTGATGCAAGAGGCAAACCCAAGTCTGTCATGGCTTGGGTACCCCAAGGAAACTAATATGTTTATTCATGTGCAGGAACATTCATCTGATATTGAAGATCAAGGATATGTTGATAGTGGATGTTCAAGGCACATGACAGGCAACATGTCATTCCTCTCTGACTTCAAAACTTTTGATGGAGGATATGTTACCTTTGGGGGAGGAATAAAAGGAAAGATCACTGGTAAAGGTACTATCAAAACCAGTAAACTAGATTTTGAAAATGTGTATTTTGTGAAAGAACTTCAGTTTAATCTTCTTAGTGTCTCACAAATGTGTGACAAAAAGAACAATGTTCTATTTACTGACAATGAATGTATGGTTCTTTCTTCTGATTTTAAGATGCCTGATGAGAATCAGATCCTTCTTAAAATTCCAAAAAGGAACAATATGTACAGTGTCAATTTAAAGAACATTGATCCTAAGGAGAGTCTAACTTGTTTAGTAGCAAAAGCCTCATTGGATGAATCTATGCTTTGGCATAGAAGGCTTGGTCATGTAAACTTTAAAACAATCAACACTATTGCAAAATATGATTTAGTAAGAGGTTTACCCAAAAAGATTTTCCAAAACGACCAAACTTGTGTTGACTGTCTAAAAGGCAAACAACATAGAGCTTCTTGTAAGCCCAAGACCCAAAACTCTATTTCTCAGGCTTTACATATGCTTCATATGGATCTCTTTGGTCCTACTAATGTGTGCAGCTTGAATGGTAAAAGATATTGTTTAGTTGTTACTGATGACTATAGCAAATTTTCATGGGTTTTCTTCTTAAGATCTAAACATGAAACTAGTGAGATACTTAAAACATATATCACTGAGGTAGAAAACCAATCTGATAAGAAGGTCAAAATCATCAGGTGTGACAATGGGACAGAGTTCAAGAATAGAGTTATGGATGACTTTTGCAAGGAAAAAGGCATAAAAAGAGAGTTTAGTGTAGCTAGAACACCTCAGCAAAATGGAGTAGCAGAAAGAAAGAATAGAACACTTATAGAGGCTGCTAGAACTATGTTAGTAGACTCTAAGTTGCCTATTTCATTTTGGGCTGAAGCAGTTGGTACTGCTTGTTATGTACAAAACAGGGTTCTTGTGACAAAGCCACATAGAAAAACACCTTATGAACTTTTCTTTGGTAGAAAACCATCTTTAAGTTTTATGAGACCTTTTGGTTGTCATGTCACTATTCTAAATACAAAAGATCATTTAGGCAAGTTTGATGGAAAAGCAGATGTTGGCTATTTGATAGGGTATTCCTTGCAGAGTAAGGCCTATAGAGTGTTTAACACTTGCACTAGGCTAGTTGAAGAGAATCTTCACATAGAGTTTCCAGAGAAACTAACAAATGTGAAAGGAATTGGACCAGATTGGATGTTTGATGTTGATAGGCTTTCAGAATCTATGAATTATGTGCCTGTTACAGGTACAAATACTAATGATGATGCAGGTTTTGAAGACAATGTTGAAACTCCTAAAGATCAAGATTACATCTGGATGCCAATTTGGAAAAATATGGATCTATCTTCAAGTCAAGAAGAACCTTCAAACACAACAAATGAAGGCAATGAAGAAGATCATGGAACTAAGAATCAAGAGAATCAAGAAAGTGGTGCAAATGACAATGGTACTGCTAGTTCATCAGATGGTCCTGCTAGTTCATGTAATGATACTGCTGAGCCATTGAATGTTCAAATAGATGATTCTTTACCAGAAGAGAGGGGGATTGGCAATCTTCCATCTACCTATGAAGTTCCAAAAACACCAAACACTAGAATTCTCAAAGATCACTCAACTGATGATGTGATTGGAAGCATAAATTCTGGTGTTAGAACAAGATCTCAAGTTGGTTTATCTCAAGTCATATCTTCAGATGAAGAAGGGTTTATCTCCTCTATTTATGAAGAGAAGAACAATGATACTTCCAATATATGCCTGTTTTCATGTTTTCTATCTCAGGCTGAACCCAAAAACATAAACAAAGCTTTAGATGATGCAAGTTGGGTGGAAGCAATGCAAGAAGAGCTTCTCCAATTCAAGATTCAGAAGGTTTGGATATTGGTTGATTTGCCCAAAGGTTATAGGGCAATTGGAACCAAATGGGTGTTCAGAAACAAGAAAGATGAAAGGGGTATAGTGATCAGAAACAAGGCTAGATTGGTAGCACAAGGATATACTCAAGAAGAAGGGGTAGATTATGAAGAAGTGTTTGCTCCAGTTGCAAGACTTGAAGCAATTAGGCTTTTCTTGGCCTATGCTTCATTCATAGGCTTCACTGTCTATCAAATGGATGTTAAGAGTGCATTTTTATATGGTGAAATTGAAGAACCAGTATATGTATCTCAACCTCCAGGCTTCATTGATGCAGAGTATCCAGACAAAGTTTATAAAGTTACCAAGGCATTGTATGGTCTACACCAAGCTCCTAGGGCATGGTATGAAACATTGGCTTGTTTTCTACTAGAAAGTGGATTCCAAAGAGGCAGGATTGATCCAACTTTGTTCATCAAAAGAACAAAGAAAGATATCTTGCTAGTGCAGATTTATGTTGATGACATAATCTTTGGATCAACAAACCAAGACTTGTGTGTACAATTTGAAAAACTTATGCATAGTAAGTTTGAAATGAGTTCCATGGGGGAACTTACTTTCTTTTTGGGTCTCCAAGTGAAACAATCCAAAGAAGGCATATTTATCAGCCAAGATCAGTATGTAGCAGAGATCCTAAGGAAATTTAATTTTGCTGATTCTAAGGTTGCAAGTACACCAATGGATCCAGACAAAGGGCTACTCAAGGATGCTGAAGGAGAAGATATGGATTTGCACAATTATAGATCAATGATTGGGTCTTTGATGTACCTTACATCTTCAAGACCAGATATCATGTTCTCAGTATGTGTATGTGCAAGATTTCAAATACATCCAAAGATCTCTCATCTCACAGCAGTCAAAAGAATCTTTAGATATCTTAAGGGTCAACCTAGGTTGGGTCTTTGGTATCCAATGGAATCATCTTTTGAATTGGTGGCTTATTCGGATAGTGACTATGCTGGTGCAACTCTAGACAGAAAATCCACAACTGGTGGATGTCAATTTCTTGGTTGCAGACTAATCTCTTGGCAATGCAAGAAACAAACAATGGTGGCCAATTCTACAACTGAAGCAGAATATGTTGCTGGTGCAAGTTGTTGTGGGCAAGTTCTTTGGATCCAAAATCAGATGCTTGACTATGGGTACAATTTTCTAAACACCATTATTTATATTGACAATAGCAGTACTATTTGTATCATTAAAAACCCAGTTCAACACTCAAAAACAAAACATATTGAAATCAGACACCATTTCATAAGGGATTGCAATGAGAAAAGGTTAATTCAAGTAATTAAAATTGATTCTGAAAAGAATTATGCAGACCTTCTCACCAAAGCTTTTGATTTAGGTAGATTCAAATATCTTGTAGGAGGTATTGGAATGATAAATCTTTGAAAAACATGTGTTTTTGTTCATAAAATTAACTGGTATTGGCTTTTAAACATGGTACTGCTAGTTAGTCAAAAGGTCCTGTTAGTTCATAATTGGTCCTGCTGATATAAAATAACTATGTTTTGTTCATATTGATACTTGAATGTTTAAAATACTATAGATCAAGTGCTTTGCACTTTGTTCTTTTGGTTTGCAACTAACACATTTCAGGTTGATAACAAAACAAGAGTTCTTCCTAACAAAAAGGGGCAACAAAAGTTATATTCATTTCAGGAGAGATAACAATCTCAGGGGAGGAATTAATAGCCCAGAATGGAAGAAAAACCAATTAATAAAAGGAAAGACAAGAGCATACAAGATGATGCAAAGGTTGAAAAAGAGAGAGTTAGATCACATATCTAGAAGGGATGAAGCATTTCTCAAGGAGAAAATTCTATCTAGATCAAACTAAGGAAAGTTTCAACTCAAAGGCATGACATTAGATGATTTCACTTGTTGAACCAATCATCCAAGATACACAGCATCATTGCCTTCTTTAATTTCCTCCATCCAAGGAAATTGCACCATCTTTAGGGCTATCATGGCTTTTGGTATTCCACTCACCAAGTTTTTACAAACTAAAGAGTTGGCTAGTCCTTAAGCAAACGGCTTTTGGTAAAGACAAATCAAATCCGTTGATGGTTGATAGTTTACCAAAAACTATATGGTTGTTAACTAACCATACTTAATTGTAAATAGTTAGCTAGTCCTTAAGCAAACGGCTTTTGGTAAAGACAACTCAAATCCGTTGATAGCTGGTAGTTTGCTCAAAACTACAAGGGATTTTTATAAAACTTTCAAAGGTACTGGTAGTTCAAAATTGGTACTGCTAGTACAAAATGGTACTGCTAGATAGCCGTTGAGCCTGTCAGAAAAAGTTTTAGCCATTGGGCCTGGTAGTTAAAATTAGCCGTTGGGGCAGTTATGTAAATTACTGATAATTATATTATATTATATTTTACATATAAAAGATCTTTTTAACCGCCTATACATTTACTTATTATAATCTCTCTTATTGTCGGTTAAAAGTAATTCTCTCATATCTTCTTTCATCAGTCATTATCATAATTCACATACACTTTTCATCTTCTACCAGTACTACCAACAAATCCCACCAACATATTCAAACTTTTCATTATGTCTTCCACAGATGTTCTAAACTTTGTCCAACGTCACAATCAATTAGCATTTTTAGAGAAGTCAGAGGATAATGCCTCATTTCATCAAGTAGTGGACTTTTTAAATAACTCCTATATCAGGTTTGCTTTACTAGTCAATCCCACTATTTATGAAACTCAAATTTTACAATTTTGGCAATCTGCTAAAATTAAAACTTCTGAAAATGGGGAACAAAGAATTAAGGCTAAAGTGGATGGTAAACACTTGACTCTTACTGAGTCATCCATAAGAAGACATCTTCATTTGGATGATTCTGATGGTATTAGTCAGTTACCAGATACTGAAATTTTTGAAAATTTACAAAGAATGGGGTATCATGCTGAGTCTAACAAACTCACTTTTCTGAAAAAGCATCTTACTCCACAATGGAGATTTTTGATTCACACAATCCTTCACTGTTTGAGCCAGAAGAAAACCTCTTGGGAGCAATTTAGTGGAAACATGGCTTCTGCTCTCATTTGCTTAGCCACAAACAGAAAATACAATTTTTCAAAACATATTTTTGAAGGATTGCTTAAAAATGTGAAAAGTGAAACAAAGTTTTTGATGTATCCAAGATTTATTGGGTGCATCATTGGAAAAATAAAACATTTGTTACTTCCCACAGACTCAATTTATGACACACCAAAACTTTCTCACAAAGTGTTTTCAAATATGAGAATTGGTTTTAGAGGGGAAGAAATACCACTTTTTGATGAAATGTTACCACAACATCCAGAAGAACCAACACCATCAGCTGATACACCATCATCTAGTTCTTCACATGGTTACATTTCCCCAACACATCAAACATCACCAATACCATCTCCAGTACCATCAGCAACACCACCAACATCATCACATCATGTATCACAAACCCAATCACCTCAGACAATGCAAGAACTGAAAGACAAGGTGAAGTTCTTAGAAGATGCTCTTAAGAGTCAAAGCAAGAAGTTTTCTGAGATCAACATCAAATTGGTAAAGAGGGTAAAGAGATTGGAGGGTGAGGTGAAGAAACTAAAGGGTAAAAAGTCTGCAAAAGTTGTTTTATCTAGTTCTTCACACTCAGATGCTGATAGGATAGGTCACTCTTCCAAAAAGGGGAGGAAGGATAGTTCTGAAGATGAGGAAGAGGCTCAATTTGAATTCCATGATGGAACTCAAGTTTATGATGAAGAGCCTGTTGGAGCAGGGCAAGAGCCTGCTAGGCCAGAAGAAGAGCCTGCTAGGAGAGAAAGGCTATTGGCTATGGGGTACAAAGGGTCTGCTGAGAAAGTGTACAAGAGAAAGAGGGATTTAATTCCTGATGAGCAA